>ML663487.1:1366882-1390471 GCA_007570785.1 Antilocapra americana | reverse complement strand
GTGTGTGTGTGTGTGTGTGTGTGTGTGTGTGTGTGTGTGTGTGTGTGTGTGTGTGTATGAGAGAGAGAGAGAGTCTTAAGTTTCAATTAAAGGTTTGAAACATTTTTAGTTCACATGTTAAGATTTCTATGTGCCTCCTGGCTTCCTCCCTCAGACTGCTGAAGCCTTTTATACAATCACTATCCTTAGGAGCCAGTAGTCCATCCTAGTGATGTATGTAGGGGGGTGCTTTTAAAAATAATATATTAATATCTTATCCATGGAAAAGCTTTGGATTGCTTCAAAGTGCTTTGTCTTTTAGTTACCCTGATTCCTATCCAGCGGTTGAATGATTGTTTTTATGCCCATTTCCCAGGTTAATAAAATGTGAGGCCTTATTGGGTTACTGAGATAACTCAACCTCTCTGAGATTCAAGAGAGTGCTTTGAGAGTCAGAAAGGAGTTCCCAGGTATAGGTTTGCTCATAGAGATTTGGGGAGAACCCTACCCTCTTCCTCAGCTTTGGGAATATCTTTCTAGATGCTGGTTGGGAGATAGCTTGGGACTTGACCCTAGCTCAGTTGAAAGAGTTGCACCTGGTGTTAAAGCCTTTTCATGGGTAGTGGAAGGACTGAGTTGAGGGAGGCAGCAAGAGGTGCTGGTTTCTCCTGATTTGGAGCCTAGGGCATCATCTGATATTCTAAGAGTTAGAATTGGAGCTGGAAAGGTCCCTTGTCACCATCTGGTCCTGGGTTTCCTAAACTAGATGAAAATCAGAATCCCTTGTTGACTTTGAAAAAGTTAATGTGATTCCCAGACTCTACTGAGAGCTCCAGAATCTTGGGGTTGCAACCCAGGAATCTATTGTGAAAACTCCCCAGGTGAATCTGATATATAGCCTAGAATGGGCACCATTCTTGAGTTTAGCTGTGATCCTACAGTGAGCCAGTATCATTAGGATACCACATCAGCCTCTACTCTGAGGTTGTTTTCTCTTCCAACCCTGAAGGGAGGCATGGGATCTAAGCTAAAGGGAATGAGTCAACCTCTCACCCATATAAGCACAGACACTGGGAGCCTCAGTTTACCCTTTATGCCCAGCTCTTGTGAATGGCTGCCATTTGGCCATTCAAGTTGGAAGGCAGTTGCAGTTCTGGGACTCTGAGGCAGAGGAAACCTTGGTATCAGCAGCATCCAGCACAAGGCCTGGCCCAAAGGAAGGGCTCTAGAAGGGTGTCAGCAAGGTTTTCAGAGCTAGGAGGAACACGGAGGCAGTTCATGTAGGAAGTTCAGTATGAACAAAGGCACTGAGACATGAGGCATCCTGGGACAGGGGCTGACACTGGGAGAAGCAGAAAGATAAGGCTGGTGAAGGAACTTTATCCTGAGGGCAAAGGGGAATTTTGACAGGGAATGATGTGGTCAGATATGGGTGTTTGAGAATTCCCCATGGCTGTATGTGGAAAGTGGATGGTAGGGGCACAAGAGTGGGGTCGGAGACAGGCAGATAGGGATTGCAGTCATCCAAGCAAGAGGTGATGGTAGTTTGGATTAGAGAAATGCCAGGTGCGGAAAGTAAGATCTGAGAGGTGTTTCAGTACTAACATAGACAGATCTTGGACGTAGAGGCTGAAGAAGAGGGAAAATTCCAGGATGTTTCTGGGTTGTTTTCTGAAATCAACTACAGTGACCTAGTGGATAGTGGTGGGGCCACCTACTTGCAAGAGAAGGAGCAGGTTTGAGGAAAGATACTGAGGTACATTTGAAACCTGTTGCATTTGAGAGTCCTGGGGGACACCTGGGTGGATGTGGTCAACAGACATTGGGATGTAGGGTTGGAAAGCTCTGAAGAGAGGTCTAGGCCAGAGATGTTTGGGCATTTTCCACCGCCAGTGAGTACCACCAGCCACACAGCAGCTCATGGGAAAAGTGTGCATGGTTCTGGGGGCCAGTTCCATCCTTGAAGACAGAGATAGTGAGGTCAGCAGAGTCACCTTCAGGTGGATCATTCATTACTTGCCCAAAATTTGCCTTAGAAATGCTATTTGGGATGGGGGAAGGAGCAGTTTTTAAAGTATATTTGCATAAAGCTGAGACCCATTTCACATATACCCCCAGGGTATTGGCTGTTGCACAGAACAAAGGGTTCACTCCTGAAAAGCAAACCAAACATTAGTAAATTCCTGTGACTCCCTCCTTGTTTTCTCTGCTGAGGGCATCCTGAGAGGCCTTAGAGGGAGGTTGCTAATGGAAAGAAGAGGGGACTCCTGAAAGGAGGGGGCGGTGGGCTCTGCTGGTGGTTTTGGGAGAGCAGCAGTTTGAGATTCCAAGGGAGTGTCTGAGAAAGGACCCAAATTTGGTTCCTAGTCACCCGGGACCTCCCAAACAAATACAACAAAGGTAATTGCAAAAAAAGACTAAAAGAATTGAAGTCTCCAATTGCAGATGGTTGATGCCCCTATTCCTCCACCTTTTTAGGTTCCTCTGCCTCTAGGGGATGGCCTAGCTGGAGCTACTTGGTCCTTCAAGGGCGAGTGGTAGCTAACAGTGCCCCAGACAGATGCCAGCCGTGGCTTTCTGGAGGCCAGTTAGCTAAATGCCTTAGGCAGATGTGGAGCTGGCCAGACACTGTCTGGGTGTGGCTAGGACCTGTCTGGAAAGAGGACAGGAAGTGTAGTCTCCTGATGCCCAGCCCAGAAGAGTTAACTGCCCTCAAATGTAGAGAGGAGTCTTCCTTGGAGTAGTGAGTCCAGCCTCTCCAGGGTCCAATACCCAGTTCCTAGGACATGGAAGACGTGACATCTCCAAAAGTTACCTCAACTCAAAACACAGAGGACTGGAGGCAAGGATGAGGCTAGCAGCAGGAGGAACTCAGCACTCCTGATTCACTGTGACCTCAGGCTTCCCTTCCCACCACAATGCTTTCATTTCCCCATTTGTAACATCGAGGACCTGTTCATCGCATTTGTCTGGTATATAATAGGGCATCAATAAGTTCTTGGTGAGCAGATAAGGCAGAGTGAAAGAGAGGAGGGAGGAGGACATTTCTTTAACAAATGTTTATTGAGTACCTACTTTTTGCTTGGCCCTCTGAGTTGCTGGCTGGGCAACAAGGCAGGCTCAGTCCCTGTCCTTATGGAGTTCCTTTCTAGCATGGAAGACATGACAGGTAATTCCAAGCACAGATGCTGCAGGAACAGATGAGGAGGGGGCAGGCAGGTAAAAGAGAGGGCACTTGAGCTGAGATCTGAAGGATGAAGAGGAGTCCAGAGGTAAGGAGAAGCAGAAAAGCGGCTCAGGCCCATGAGAATGACATGTGCCAAAGCCCCAGGCAGAAGAGAGCACTTTCGAGGAACACACAAGAGGCCTTTGTGGCTGGAGGGTGGGGGTGGGGAAGTATTCTCTAGCTGGACCTTACTTGTCCCTGTGCTCAGGAGTTTTGGAGTTCACTCCAGAGGCAAGGGGAGCCCATCACCAGGCTGCAAAAATGGAAGGGGACTGTGTTTTCATAAGCTGGTTGTGGTGTGGAGAATACCTTGTAGAGGACCCTGAGGATGAGAGGGAAACCAATTGGGGTTTTGGCAGGGCAGCATAGCCTATGGATTCTTGCCCTCTGAAGAAGTTTAGTCTACAGGACTTGGGGGTCTGGCTGGACTCAAGTGAGTTGAAGGAGCAGGAGGAGTCTCGAAGAAAGCCAAACCTCTCGCTTAGGGACTGGCTTAGGGAACTGGGTGGCTGGAGGTTCAGTTCCTGGGGTGGGGAAGCAGGAGGAGGAGCCAGTAGGGGCTGGGGTAGAGCTGGGGTTTAGAATGCACTGAGTCTGAGGAGCCTGGAAAAGGGGCATCTTTGTGGCAGTGCCCAGTCAGTGTCAACTGTGTCCATCTGGGCCCCAGACTAAGGACGGGAGGGTGAGGGGCACAGGTGTGTGGCTGAGGCCCAGAGAGGGAACTGTAGGCTTTTCCATTGCTGTTGCTGGCAGCTTTCAGCCCTCAGCAGCACTTCCGCTGAGAAGGGGTTAAGTCAGGGAGGGAGGGCGCCTGGAGAAAGCGGGAAGGGCGGGACTGGCAGCTCGGCCCCAAGAAGCTCAAGCTGGCATAGAAGCTCTTCCGCCTGGGCCTTCTAGGCCCTTGCCACCTCCCACGCTGCTGCCTTCGACTTCACCTTCACCTTCCCTGCTCCCCCTTCTGCATCTTCCCGGCTCCCCTAGACTGGGCCTCCCTGCCTAATGCATTCCAGGTGTAGCCACAGCCCCCTCCCCCACTGGGGACACAGGGGAGGGGGGCAGGGAAGGTGCTGGGCTCTTTCACACTGCATCTCTTCGGGACTTCAGAAGTTTGAGTCTCCAGACAGCTTGCCTCCGGAGAACTCCTTTCTCCCTTGTCCTTGGCAGGGGCAGGCAGTGGTGAAAGCCCCACCCACCCCCCAGCTCTGCCACTTTCTACTTTATGTGATCCTGAGCAAATCACCTCACCCCTCTGAGCCTCAGTTTTCTCATCTACAAAATGGAGTTAGCATCCTCACCTCCTAGGGTTGTTAGGATTAAATGCCACAAGTAGAGCACATTGTAGCCATGTTCAACAAGTGGTCCTAGTCTGCCCCTTTTGTCCCATTTGCCTCTCTGGGCCTGCATCTCAGTGTCACTGTCTCTCTTCTGACTCGCCCCACCCCTTTTTTCCTGCCTCCCTCTCTAGCTGTCCAAATTTCTGGGTCTGTGTAGTTTTTCTCTCTTTGTCCAGGTCTCTCTCTGTCTTTTTCCCCTTATGATCTCTCTGTGTCACCAAATCTCAGCTTTGACCAGGCCTCGGGGAAGTGGGGAGGGAGATGGGTAAGTGTTGGGGGCTCTGGGGTCACACACAGCAGGGGTCAGAAGGGCCATCCCCAGTGGCTTTGTCCTCAAGGGGAGGGAAATCCCAGCCAGCGTGGCAGCCCCAGCACTGGATAATTACTGCCCCCAGTGCTCCCAGCTGCAGCTCCACTCCCTTCCCTTCCTGTCCTCTTAAGTCGCCAGCCCCTCCCTTGGGGTGGAGCTACCACTCCCAGCCTTCTCTGGCCTCAGGTCCAGAGACTCTGGGAGGAGGTAAGTGGTTAGGTCCTTCCAGTAATCAAGAAACTGGAAGAGGGATAGGCTGTCTGTGCTCCCTTGCGGCTGGGGTGTGTGTGTGTATGTATGCACATGAGGCACATGTGCCTGGCCGCCTAACTGTTTTTGTCCCCATGGGTCTGTTTTGTGTATATCTTAATGTTCTTGTTAGTATGTATTTCCACGTGTATGTTTGCATGTGTGTCTGTGTATGTCTCTAGGCCCGTATATGTTAAGTGTTCCTGTATTCCTGTTTTGCATCCCCTTGGCTCTGTCTAAGCACTTGGGCCTTTTCCAGTTGTTTCTGTATGTGGGTCTCTATGTAGACTGTGTGTATGTGTTTCTGTGCCAGTGCCTATCTCTGCTTGGCCCCTATGGGTCTGTATCTTGGTGGCAGTGCTTGGTAGAGGAGGAGAGTGCCTGTCGGTCTTTTGGCCTTTTCGGCCCCTTCCTTCTATTCTTTCCTATTCTTACAAACCCAGGGCTCTATTCACGGTGCCCTTCAAACACATGCTTTACCGCCCCACCCCTAGTATCCACACCTTTGCTCAGTTTTCTTCCCTTGCCTGCAGGACTGTGCCCAGTCCATCTATATGTGAAAAAACACTCCCTGGACGACTGAACTCAAAACCCATTTCCTTTAGAAAGTTCTCTTCCCTCCCCCTCTCCTCAATGTGATTTCTTTCCCAATTCAGCAGACATTGAGTGAGGATGTGCTCTGTGACTCTGGACACAAACACACTTGGGATCCAATCTCAGTTCAACCACTTCCTCAGGCAAGTTATTTTGTTTCTCTGTGCCTCAGTTTCCTCATCTGTAAAATGGAGCTAATAGCATACAGAGTTGTTAGGAGGGTGCCATATAGGAAACAATGCCTGGAGCAGAGTAGAAGCTCAACAAACAGTTGAATCCTCATACCTTATATCCTCCACAAAAAAGTAAGCACCTTGGGTCCAGAGAGTTCCAAAAGTTCTTGCAGTCTCCTGCTTTTTTTTTTTTTACCAGGCATCCTAAACAGGGCAGAAGACAAGACAGAACAAAAGGCAGATTCCAGTTCAGGGAACTGCTGACAAGTATTGCATGAGCCAGCTCTCTGAAACTGCTCAGGTCCCTAGGAGACTGGGCCCTTCCCGAGGGTGGAGGAGAAACTCCAAAGCTGCTGCCCCAGGGCCATAGCATGTCAGAGCAGGAAGTAAACAGCAGATGTGGAAGGGGCCTTAAGGACCATCCAACTCAGATATTGCAAAGTGGTAGCCCACAAGTTGAATCTGACTCACAAATTTTATTTGACCTATGCAGTGTTTTTAAAATTAGGGGATTTCACACAAAAGTCTGGATTTCTGATTCTCTTGAAATATTGGAAGACCGGAAAATGCAGGGGCCCTGTTACTGCAAGGTGACAATTAGATAAAGGGGGGAAGCTACTGTCCCTATTTTAAGTGAGGTGTGTGCTCTCTGGTTTAACCCCACCCTCACCATTCTGTATTGCATTGCGTTGTCCCATTTTACAGAAGGTTCTCACTTTACACAAGGGTCCACACTGTACAGAAATGTTTTTCACTTTACAAAAGGAACCTCATTTTACAAAAAAGTTCCTCCACTTTTACAGAACAGTCTTGTATTTCGTCAGATTCCATTTATAGATGTCATCCATTTCACAAAAGGGTCTTTATAAAATGCTCCTCATTTTATAGAATGTCTCTCTACTTTGAGGAAACCTCCACATTGCAGAAATGGAATATTGCAAAGAAATTACAGACATTTCTTCCCTTTTTTATCAAAGAGACCTCCATATTACAGAATGTTTCTCCAGTTTTCAAAAGGGAACACTCTAGAAAGCTCCTTACTTGCCAGAATGGCTCCCACTTTCCTGAAATGCCTTCACTCTGCAGAAGATGCCTCAATTTTTCTGCAGAGTCCTTATGGGTCACAAGACTAGTCCACTTCAAGGAATAACTCTGAGCTAGCCACAGGGTTCCTATAGACAGCTCCCTCTGTACTTCTCATACTTGACACAGCTTTGTGTTGAAACTTTCAGAGAGAACATCCGCCAGGCCAAACAAGTTTGGCTGCAAAAGCAGAGCAGTGCAGCTGGGCTGGACCTCATATTCAAGGGGCTGGTGGAAAAAGGTGGGGCAGCTACCCCACCTTCATCCTCTGCTTTTTTCTCAAGCTAAGGGGCTCCCCTTCCTCACCCCCCCACAGAGCTGGCTTCCCAAAGGACACTTTCTTATTTGCTGTTCTTTTCCACTTCCTCTTCTATCCCCACCCCACCCCACCCCCAGGAATTCAGCTGTCTCAGGGGCCTATCTCACACCCTAGAGAGGCAGGGATCTGGGGGTTGCTGAGAGAAGCATTTATTAAGGGGTCAGGAGGCCTTAGTGCCAGGGCTGGCTTCTGCCCACAGTAGCATCTCACCAGTTCCTCACAATAAGAAGTACACACATACTCTCCCCATTTTGCAGATGGGGAAATTGGGGTCCAGAGTTGTGAACAATCCCCCAGGTCACCAGGGAGTTAATGGCTGAGTTCCAGTCTGGGGCCCTATTAGCTGTCTTGAGATTAAGCCAAGGCTACAGCTGGGATAAGGAAGAGGGGGTGCTGCTGGCCAGGGAAGGGGAGAACTGGGAACTGAAATTCCAGGAAAGAGGTGAGGGTCCAGTTCCAGTGGAAAAGCCCTTGTCCTCAAACTCAGCTATGGGATAGACCTGCTCTGCCAGTAAGCCCAGAAGCACATGCTCAGGACATCTGCCAATCAGTGCCATGAAGCTACCAGAAACAATTTCTGGAATGATTTTGCTATTTCAGTACCAATAAGTTGTCATGAGAAAATTCCAAACTTCGTTATACTTCTTGAAAGTTACGATTGCATTTGGTTTCTATATTTTAATTGAATTTGAATGGAGGATGGGGTACCATTGTCTTTTCTCTGCCATTCTGTCTCTAGTAGAAATCCTGCCCAGATCTGAGGAACTGTCGGAGAGTGGGGCTGGATTCTATGTTCCATGTGACTGGGTTTACACATGTTTCTTGGTGTGTTGATAGCTTTGTGTTGGGTTGCAGCCTGTGGCCCATAGGTTTATATATCTGTGTGCATAGTTTTGTTTCTTTGTGGATGTGCAGTTCTACTGGCTTTCAAGTTCAAGCCACATTGCTGGGGGGCTGGGGGCACTATGTGCTTTCCCTTCTTTGTCTCATGGACTTCTCAAAACCAGGGGGCTGTGATTGTTATCCTATTTTCCACACAAGGAAACTGAGGCTCAGGTAGATGGAAAGGCTTGCCCAGGGTTACACAGTTAGTAAGTGAGGGTGTTAGGATTTAACTGAGGTCTGTGTGACTCCTGAGCCAGATATTCCTAGCGAAGGCTTCACAACATCTTAATCCATGAAGTTTGGTCAGCAAGCGTGATCAAGCCACCCTTCTTTGGAATAGTCAAGTACCACAGGTTTTTAATTATTGACTTCTTTTTAGTAAATAAGACCAGATTCAAGGTTATACCTGAAATAATGTCGCTGTCATGAGCATTCAGGTACCCACTGCAGGGAAATTGGGTAGAACCCAGAGCTTGCCTGGTGCCACCTCAGAGGTCTGGCTCCACCTCTTTTATTAGAATCCCTTCTTGACTAGGGCTTTTGGAATTCACCCGAAAAAAGTAGATTTGAATTTTTCAAATGTACAACAAAAAATGGTTAGTATAGCATAATGCATTTGGGGGCTTCCCTGGTGGCTCAGTGGTAAAGAACCCACCTGCCAATGCAGGAGATGCAAGTTCTGTCCTTGGGTTGGGAAGATCCCCTGGAGAAGGAAATGAGGACCCACTCCAGTATTCTTGCCTGAAAAATTCCATGGACAGAGGACCCTGGTGGGCTATAGTCCATGGTGGTCACTAAAAAGTCAGACACAACTTTGCAACTAAAACAATAAACAGCAACAAATACATTTTTAGTTTAAGTATGAATGACACATGCTTATACTAAGAAATTATTCATTGCTTATCTGAAAGTCAGACGTAACTAAGCATCCTGTATTTTATCTGGCCATCCTGTCCCTGGCCTCTCCCTCCCTTGAGCTTCCCTAGTCCCGACAGGCTGACCCCCTTGCACTTCCTGAGCCGCACTTAGCTTTTCCTGAATGAGAGCCTCTTGTCTTTGAGATTGGGAGCTCCCTGAGGGTCAGGATCAAGATTGCCCTTCAGCCTGCTGAGGGCCTGTTGGAGGGTTTGCCCCACCCCACAGCAGAGCAGGGGCTGCACCTAGGCATCCTGGGGTGCCCAGGGCTTGTTTCCCATTAGCAACAACAGATGTCTAAGTGTGGCTATGTGTGCACACCCTGTGCTGCACACGTTGCATGTGGACCTGTGAGCAGCTCTGTGGTTCTCACTGGGTCTTTATAGTTTTCCTCACTGCCCCCTCACTCAGACCAGGGACCAAACCTGTGCCCCCTGCAGTGGAAGCCTTTGGTCAAGTGACTTTCTATGGGGGGGGTGCCCTTTGTGGCCTCTGTTCTAATGGGTACTGGGGACGCTGGTAAACCCAATGGTCAAGGGACAGTGCTGGTGGAAGACCTTGTCAGGTGTGTGGGTGTGGGTGCAAGTGTGAGAAAGAATATTATGGATTATCAACCATAAAAAATGGACTGGAGGATTTCCCTGGCAGTCCAGTGGTTAAGACTCCACGTCCACTGCAAGGGGCACAGGTGTTTGGTTTTTTTAACTAATTTAATTTTAATCGGACGATAATTTCTTTACAATATTGTGTTGGTTTCTGCCACACATCAACATGAATCAGCCACAGGTATGGTGATTGCAGCTATGAAATTAAAAGACACTAACTCCTTGGAAGGAAAGTTATGACCAACCTAGACAGCATATTAAAAAGCAGAGACATTACTTTGTCAACAAAGGCCTGACTAGTCAAGGCTATGGTTTTTTCCAGTGGTCATGTATGGATGTGAGAGTTGGACTATAAAGAAAGCTGAGCGCCGAAGAATTGATGCTTTTGAACTGTGGTGTTGGAGAAGACTCTTGAGAGTCCCTTGGACTGCAAGGAGATCAAACCAGTCCATCCTAAAGGAGATCAGTCCTGGGTGTTCATTGGAAAGACTGATGTTAAAGCTGAAGCTCCAATACTTTGGCCACCTCATGCAAAGAGTTGACTCATTGGAAAAGACCCTGGTGCTGAGAAGGATTGGGGGCAGGAGGAGAAGGGGACGACAGAGGATGAGATGGCTGGATGGCATCACTGACTCGATGGACATGAGTTAGGGTAAACTCTGGGAGTTGGTGATGGACAGGGAGGCCTGGCGTGCTGCAGTTCATGGGGTCGCAAAGAGTTGGACACGATTGAGTGACTGAATTGAATTGAACTGTCCCTTTCTTCTTAAACCTCCATCACACTCTTGGTTGTCGCAGAGCACCGGGTTGAGTTTGCTGCATCATACAGCAAACTCCCACTGGTTATCTATTTTACATATGCTAATGCATATGCTTCCATGCTACTCTCTCAATAAAGGGGCACAGGTCTGAACCCTGGTCAGGGAACTAAGATCCCATATGTCAAGGAGCTTGGCCAAAAAAAATTAATTTAAAAAATGGACTGGAGAAAATTAATGCAGGACTTAAGGGGGTGAGGATGGGATGGGGCAATGGGAAGAGCTCTGGTATCTAGGGCAGGGGAAGACCTCGCTTGGGAGCTCCCTGAAGGCAGACATAGGATTTTCACCTTCTCTGGCACAGAGTCTACCAGGCTCAGAGCAGGGCTCAGAAGTATTCGGGGGACTAAACTAAGCCAAGGGAAGCCAGAGAGTTCAGCGTGGTCATAAGGGGCCATAGAGAACTAGCTGGGAAGCTTCTATCTTCCCCATGGGCAATGGGGAGTTCATGGCAGGTTCTTGTGCATATAATGGTATGTCTTGAGCTGGAGGTCTGTTAGCCACTTAAAGGGAGTGACACATGGGGCCAAGGGGGACACTAAGGGAAAACATAGGAGGAAACAGGAAAATGTAGGCAGAGGAACATGAAGGGAACACTGCAATAGGAAAGAGAAGGATCTTCTAACTTCTTCCCTCAGTGGAGCCCTGCTTGGTTCTTGGCCAGGCTCAGGCTCCTGAATTGAAGCCCTATTGTCATAATCTGTGAGCAGGCTTGGAGGTGTTGCTCTCACCAGCTGCACTGTCTCCTGACTTTCTGAAGCACTGGGGCACCCCTCTGCCCCTGTAGGCTCCCCTCTTTCCCAGCTTCCTCTTGGAGAGCAGAGTTAAGAAATCCAGTCTCAGATCAGTCTGCTGCAAGTCTGTCACTGACTTGCTATGTGAGCTTTGGCAAGTCACTTCCCCTCTCACTGCCTTTATCTCTTCACTAGAATCTGCCCCTCTCACCTAGGAATCCAGGATGTCCCTGAATACTTCAATCCCATTCTACAGGGCTGCCTGCAAGGAGGCAGAGAGAAAGGAGAGGCAAGCCCACCTGTGGGTTCCCAGGTGAATTGGATGGGGAGGGAGCAGAGTGAGCCAGAGCAGGGCTGCAGAGGGTGGCATGGTTACCCTATCCCTAGGACAAACAGTGGAGAGAGAGAGAGGTCCTAACTAGAGAGGGCCTCGACTGCCCTGGATAAACTGGGTAGGGAGGGCTTACCCAGGGAGGCCTGCCTGCTTTGAGGTATGGAGACAGGGCCAGGTGCATGCTTCCAGGCCCAAGGAGGCAGGCAAAATGTACCTGCTGGGACCCTGGCACCAGTGTGTGTTACCCTGAGAGTGGTCTGCATGGTGGGGTGTCTGGCTTTGTTCTGTGGATCTCTGGCCCTGTCAGCTGCTCTCTCTCTGTCTCTCACTTTCTCTGGCCATTTGGTCTCTCAAAGTCTGTCTCTGCATGTGCCGCCCTCAAGGTGATTCATCCTCATCAACCCCACGCCCAGGGGGAGGGCAGGGCAGGACCAGGCCAGGATATGCTGAGCAGGGCAGGGTAAGAAGCCCAGCTGAGCTGAGAGGAGCACCTCCTCCCTCCCAGCCAGGGCCCTGCCTGCTCCTGTGGGAAAGGAAGTGAGGAAACTGCACCCAAAGCCAGGTACTGAGTGGGGGAGGGGAGCTCAGCCCAGGGCCTAGGGCACCTTGTTCCTTCAGGGCTGGGAGGGAACCATGGACTTTGTAACTGAATTGTGGCCTGATGGAGTCAGAGACCCTGGGAAGCTGTTGGAACCCTGTGGGTTGGGCTACTCCCTCCCTCCAGGACTAGGAGATCTGAAATTTCCTGCTGCTCTTTTTGCCTGTGACCCAGTAGAGTATTTCTGTGTTGTAGCTGTATGTTTTTGCAACAGAGGCTGCATGTGACACCATGACTATATAGACCAGGAGGCAAGTGTCATGTGTATACCTGAGCTCCTAAGACCCAGGGACTCCACAGACATGTTTGTTTCATGAGTCTGACATAGTAAGTTATGCCATGTGTGATTGTATGTCTGTGATTTTGGGTACATGGTGGCAGGTGACTTTGTATTGTTTAGTCATTGTGCAAGGTTGTGTATGACATGGTATAATAACCCCAATGGCTATGGTCTTGTGACTGTGTGAACCATTTGCAGGTGTGAACCTGTAACACTATACCCTGGTATATATGACACACTGGCCCTGAGATACAGTGTAAATGGCACTGTATATCTTTGTGACTCAGTAGAACCATATTTGAGGAGTATATAAGTGGGTATATGATGGTAAGTGGTTAGGTGACTGTTATATGAGGCTATTGTGAAATTGTAGATTTGCCACTGTGTGACTTGTGTCTTTGTGACTGTGCATGGCCATGTTTGCCAGTGCATGTAATACTGTGAGGCTGTGTGATAATATGTGAAGCTGTGACTGTGGGTCTTTGTGACTGTGTGTGACCAGGCTTTCAGAAGCACTATGGCACAATTGGATGTTTGAATTTTGTGTCCCCAAAGTTAAGTGAAACAGTGTGAATAACACCTGTGTCTCTGTGAGTAAACCCATTCGTGACTGGTCACGTATGGAACTGTGACACAGGGTAACAGATTCTCGGTGGCTATGAGAGGTCATGTGACTGTGGCATGGCAAAATTGGCACCATGTGTGGGTGGGAGTTCTGGGGGCTCTTGGCTGCCACTCCCTCTCTTGTCCTGACACCTATTTGCTGCATCCTTCCCTACACGATGGTCTTTCATGGCTGTCTTCTGCCCACAGGCTAGTCACCCAGCTCCTCAAACTGCCATCTGGGGCTTGTCCTCTCTGCTCTGCTCCCTCCCTGACTTCTCTGTCATCTGAGACCTGCCACACACAGATCCCTGCCCAGGCAGGCCACACTCTTTCCCTTAGAATGTGTCATCCCTGGGTGCAGAGGTCCCCTCACACCTCCCAGACTGAATCTTCTCACCCCAGGGTGGCCATCATTTCCCCCAGGACCAAAGACAGAGGTAGGTTTAGGGACCCCATGGTGAAGGAAGAGGGACAATGCAGAAAGGCCTCACTTTCCTGATTTTTTTTTTTGCCTGGTGTCCTAAAGCTCTTCCTGTAACGTGAACTCTGTGCTCGCTGTGTGTTGGTATGTGTAGGTGTGGAAATAGAGGAGGATAGTACAGATTAGTGAGAAGCTGGGATTTTAAGAAGCAAAACTTTTATTCATGAAATATAATTCATTATTTTCAGCTATATAAAATGGTAGAAAAGAAAGTCCAGATATCCTCAGGAATTGAAGAGAAAATGTGAACGGTTTAGGCTCAGCATCTCACTGTGGCTATATAAACAATGGTGCAAGCATGTACGCAAACCATAGGCCTGCCCCCAGCCTGGTTAAACTCCCTAGTAATGATGCCTGCTGACATACAAGAAATCAATGTACTAACCACCAAGAACTCTTGTCTATTAATGAAAACAGCTAGCCACAATCCTGGGCCTGGCTCCCCATCTGACTGCTGGAGTAAAGGTTTCCCAGAAAGGCAGTGTAGCCAGGAGAGGGGCTCAGGGGAACTCGAGACCACAAGTACCTGCTAAGACATACAACTTTCCAGTCTCCTTTGGGATAATCAGTTGCTTAACACCCAGTTTCTCCCTTTCTGCAGGGATACACCAGGGAAACCGGATCCTGGTTAAAAGTTTGTCCCTTGACCCTGGCCAGGGACTTGAGCCTCATCCAGAAGGTCCCCAGCGACTTCGCTCAGACCCAGGCCCCCCCACTGAAACCCCCAGCCAGCGTCCTTCGCCACTGAAGCGGGCACCAGGCCCAAAGCCACAGGGTAAGTGATTCCAGAGAGAGAACAAAGAAATGGCCCAGGAGAGGGGACAGAGGAGAGGAAAGGTTGGCCAGTGGCTGAGGAGAAGGCTTGTTAGAAGTACAGGAAGCTCCACAGTCTAGGAGCAGAGGGCTGTGACCTGAGACTATTGAGCACATACTGGCATCTCGCCTCAGGCCAGTTCTGTGCCTTTCTCAGGCAAAGGTGCAGACTGGGGGTTTGTGGAGGGGCTTGTGGCCTGGCTGCAATAGCCAACTTCAAACTCAGCCCATTGGGATCTCCCCTTTTTATCCCATCCATCTCTCTAGTCCCCCCGAAGCCCAGCTACCTGCAGATGCCCCGGATGCCCCCACCACCTGAGCCCATCCCACCCCCACCATCACGTCCACTGCCTGCAGACCCCCGAGTAGCCAAGGGCCTGGCCTCCAGGGCAGAGGCCAGCCCCAGTTCTGCAGCAGTATCCTCACTGATTGAGAAATTTGAAAGGTGAGTCTAGCTCCCAGGGGACCCTGTGGGGGGAGGGTGGACCTGGAATAGAAAGGACAGTTGTAAGACAGGCCTCTCAGTCAAGCTCATGCCCTGCCTTCATGTGTGTCTACCACCCACCTCAGAGAGCCTGTGATTGTCGCCTCGGATAGGCCAGCCCCTGGCCCCAGCCCAAGTCCCACAGAGCCAGCCATGTTGCCACAGCCACCCCCACAGCCACCAGTGCCCCAGCTCCCTGAGGGCGAGGCATCCCGCTGCCTGTTCCTGCTGGCTCCCGGGCCCCGGGATGGCGAGAAGGTACCCAATCGGGACAGCGGCATTGACAGCATCAGCTCACCATCCAACAGCGAGGAGACCTGCTTCATCAGTGATGATGGGCCCCCTAGCCACAGCCTCTGCCCTGGGCCCCCTGCCCTGGCCAGCATCCCTGTTGCCTTGGCCGACCCCCACCGGCCCAGCTCCCAGGAGGTTGATAGTGACCTGGAGGAGGAGGACGACGAGGAGGAGGATGAGAAGGACAGAGAAGTCCCAGCGCCCCTGATGGAGAGACAGGAGTCCGTGGAGGTATTGACCCATGTTCACCGAGAGGCAGGACTGTGTGGAGAAACCAGAAGCCTGGCTTTTACACTTGGTTCTTTCCCCAGCTCAGTATTTCTCAAAACAGGGCATTGTTTCCACTTGGAATGTTTGGCTTCCCTGGTCTCCTGGTACTGAATATCAGTAGCAGACCTATACCATGTCCCTGTATCACTGTAACTACAAAAATGACCATTCACAGTTCCAAGTGCCCATGAGGAAAATTGTTGTACCCTCATCTGAGAACCACCAGCTGGGCCTCAGTTTTTCCATCTTAAAGATGGGCATTCTGGTTGGGGATCTTTAGAGTCCTGCTCCAGCTGGACAATCCCCAGATTCAGTAACTCTGTGAAGTTGGACAAGTCTCTGCTGCCCTACTATAACCTTAGTTTCCTTACATGTAAAATGGAAAGTCTCACATCCAGAGGGACTTCCAGACAGCTGGTCTCTGGAAGGGCACAAGAACTTAGAGCCCCCTAGGAGCCTGAGGCTGCGGGACAAAAGCTCTCAGCAGCAGGAATCCCTTTCTGTGCCCCAGCAGCCTAACACTGCTTCCGAGGCATCCTTGCACTTAATTAGGTCTTAGCCAGAATACCTTTGTCACCAGAACCCAGCTCAGATGTGAAGGCCAAGGTCTGAAACTCAGTAAATATGTGTCCAGTAAACAGGCAAGAAGGCTAACAGGCACTGAGTTGTATACATTTTTATTCTTTTGGGTTTTTCTCACACCCCAGGTACTCAGTAAGCCTTTACTGACAATGAACTGAGTGGGTGAATAAATAACTAACATTTATAGTCTACTTAATCCGTAGTCTGCTATGTTTCACTTACATTAAATCATTTAGTTGACTCAATTACAAATGGACTTAGGTCCTATTATTATCTGTATATGTAGATGAAGAGACTTAAACACAGAACATTTATACAACTTATTCAAGCTAGTAAATGGCAGAGCTACAATTTGAACCTAGCTAGGAAGTCTGACTTTCTAGCCCACACCTTACCCACTACACTATGCAGAGTGAATAGAGGGAACAGATGGCCTGTGAATGAGTGGCTGAATGAGAAGTACACAGCATCACAATTGAGGGGTAGCCTTTATGACACACAGGGGAGTTGGGATGAAGCTGTGGGGCTTATGGCTTCAGGGATGGGAGGTACGGTTATCTTTAAGTGGCAGTAGGTATAGAGGAGCATTTATGGTATTCTGAGAATTCTAGGGGTTTGGGTGAAGGTTGGGGTTCAGGATGATAGACCAGCAGTTGCCTCTTCTCTCTTCAGTTGACTGTGCAGCAGAAGGTGTTCCACATTGCCAATGAACTCCTGCAAACTGAGAAGGCTTATGTTTCCAGGCTCCATCTCCTGGATCAGGTGAATGGTCCTGTAGGGGCACCAGGGCACCAGAATCCGGTAGGTGGGTGCCAAGAAGGAAGTGAGAGGGCCTGAGCCTAACCTTATCAGTGGGGCCAGAATCTAGAGGTGGTAAGGCTCCTCTCTGACCTTGACCCCATCCTGTCCCCCTGAAGCCAACTCCGATTCATGACCCCAAGCTTGATCTTTGTACCAACCCTCATCCCTACGCCCTGACTACAACTCTAATCCAGATCCTGAATTAACCTGGCTGTGAACCAGACTCCGACCCTCATTCTAAACCTGGCGCTATTCCTGACCCCCAAATCCACTAGAATCCCTAAGGGTAGGAAATTTTGTCTGTTCACTGCCTGGCACACAGTAGGCACTCAAAAATATTTGTTAAATGAATGGATCTAATTCCAACCTTCTCTCTGACCCTGAGTCTAACTCTGACCTTGACCTTGATCCTGACTTATTGTTCCAATGTCTACCTCCAGATCCTAACCTTGATAACCTGAAATAGACCCCACACACAAGCCTCACTCCATTCCCTCACTCCTCAGTCTCAAGATCAGTGCTTATCCCAAAGCTCCATAGAACTGCCCACAAACACTGCCCTCACCTGCAAGCTGCTCCTTTCCCAGACAAGCCCCAGGCCCCATTGGGCTGAGCACACATGCCCTGCCCCACAGGTGTTCTGCGCTCGGCTGCTAGAAGAAGCTCGGAACCGCAGTTCCTTCCCAGCTGACGTCGTCCATGGCATCTTCTCTAACATCTGCTCCATCTATTGCTTCCACCAGCAGTTCCTGTTGCCTGAGCTAGAGAAGCGCATGGAGGAATGGTGAGGGGCCCCAGATCTAGGCTGCTCACCTTCCTGTCCACTTGCCTTCTGAGCTCAGGCCCAATATGTGCACTAGAGTTGGTTCCTACCTGCCCTCTCCCCTCATCGCCTTTCACAAAAAGAATCAGGCCTGACTTCTGCTTTCCAGGCCCTCCCGATCTAGAATGAAATACAGATCAGGACTCAGAAGATTACAACAGAATAGTAAATCCCTAAAAAGTATGAGGTTAGGAGCCAAATTGGTTGGGGTCAAATTCCAATTCTGCCACTTGCTAAATTTGTGATGTTAAGCAAGTTTCTTAAGTTACTGTGCTTTATTTTCCTCAGCTGTGAAATGAGGGTAATAATAATAGCCTACCTTGTAGGGTTATTTTAAGGACTGAATGAGTTGATACATGTAGAGAGCTTAAAATAGTACCCAATGTATAGTTAAGTGCTAAGTTTTGGACTGTGGTATTGGAGAAGACTCTTGAGAGTCCCTTGGACTGCAAGGAGATCCAACCAGTCCATCCTAAAGGAGATCAGTCCTGAATGTTCATTAGAAGGACTGATGTTGAAGCTGAAACTACAATACTTTGGCCACCTGATGCGAAGTGACTCATTTGAAAAGACCCTCTTGCTGTGAAAGATTGAAGGCAGGAGGAGAAGGGGACGACAGAGGATGAGATGGTTGGATGGCATCACCAAGTCAATGGACATGAGTTTGGGTAAACTCCAATAGTTGGTGATGGACAGGGAGGCCTGGCATGCTGCGGTCCATGGAGTCGCAAAGAGTCAGACATGACTGAGTGACTGAACTGAAGTGAATGTGAGCCATTTTTTAATCAGTGCTAAGATTTTTGTAGTTGTTATTCCCTTGTGGCTCAGCTGGTAAAGAATCTGCCTGCAATTCAGGATACCTGGGTTCAATACCTGTGTCGGGAAGATCCCCTGGAGAAGGGAATGGCTACCCACTCCAGTATTCTTGCCTGAAAAATTCCATGGACGGAGGACTTGTGGGCTATAATTCTTGGGGTCACAAACATTCAGACATGACTGAGCAGCTAATACTTTCAGTTTCACATCAGTACTATGATAGAGCTGAGAATGGGAGGCTGTGGGAATCAAATTAAAGGGACCAAAACTAGCCTAAGGGTTAACAAAGGATTCAGGGAAGAGGTGAGATCTGAGCTGTGTCCTGGGGTAGAAAGGCAAGGTTCATAGGCAGTCTCCTGGCTTCGAGGCTCTCCTCTTCCAATTCATCCTTTAGTGTCTATATCACTTTCCATAATGGTCTTTCTGAACAATAATCAGACCAGACCATGTTACTTCCTGATTAAATCATCTCCATGCTCCCCACACCCACAGGATAAAGTGCGTCTTCATGCTATCTGAAGTCACTGGCATGAAGGCACTTCCTACATCTCCCCAACTACTGTGACCACTGAGGGCTGAACCAAGGCCACTTCTTGTCTCCCCCAGCAGACTGTAACCAATGAAGGTTTGGTCCTCTGTGTCCTCCAATAGACTGTGACTCTTGAGAAGTGCAACCAGGTCTGGTTATGTTGACTCCCCTACCAGACTATGACCCTCTCAGGGATCAGCTAAGTGTGGCTCATTTGTGTCACCAGAATCACCCAGTACAAGGCTGGGCACAGAATCAATAGGCAGGTACCCCAGGACGTGTCATCCCTTGTGCTCAGGGCAGGGCAGAGTTGTGGTGGGTGGGCCCAGGCTGTGGTCTTAGGTCATGCTGAGCCTTTCAGCCTACTTATTCTATAATATAAGCAGCATTTCCAAAGGAACAGACTGGCTGAGAAGTAGATTTCCAGGACTGGGATAAGAATGGCCTGTAGAGTGGGGGCACTATGTGGGACAAGGATCAGCAGGACCAGGTCAGCCCTTGTTTCCACCCCAGGGACCGCTACCCACGCATTGGAGACATCCTGCAGAAGCTGGCACCCTTCCTCAAAATGTATGGCGAGTATGTGAAGAACTTTGACCGAGCTGTGGAGCTGGTCAACACCTGGACAGAGCGCTCCACCCAGTTTAAAGTGATCATCCATGAGGTGCAGGTAAGCAGTGAAGCTGGATGGGGCTGGCTGAGGTGGACAGGTCTGTGGGGACATGGTCAGGGGTTTCTGGCCAGACCTGAACCCTCCTGCTTCTGCCTGTCACAGAAGGAGGAAGCCTGTGGCAACCTGACATTGCAGCACCACATGCTGGAGCCTGTGCAGCGCATCCCCCGTTATGAGCTGCTTCTCAAGGACTATCTGTTAAAGCTGCCCCATGGCTCCCCGGACAGCAAGGACGCCCAAAGTGAGTGCATACAACCGGGCCCTCCTCCCCACCCCCACCGAAGACAACTAACAGGGTCAGCCTTCCATTGCCATGTAATTGAGATCTCAGAGTAGGACCTCCAAACTAAAAGGCCCACCCTGAGTGTCTGGAAGGAGACCCCAGGATGAACCTCCAGGTTGAGGTCTCTGCCTGAGCACCTAGACAGGACATTCTCAAGTCCCCCAGCCTGAAGTTTCCAACTAGAACTCTAGAATTTGATGATTGTACTCAGAAAGATCCCTTAAAGGGATCTCTCCCCTAGGTTAAGACCCCAAGGCTGACCCCTTGACTGGTTCTCAAAAGGTTGTCCCCAGTCCAAAATGAAACTGAGCTTAAACCCTCAGGGACTGAGCCAACAGGCTAAGAACCTAGACTGACCCTCTCAGGCCAAGTTTTCTTTACTGAATCTCCACTGCTGAGCTCCCCAGAAAGATTTGTCTCATCAAGCCCCTGACTTTCCATTCTCCACAGTTAGAGCTCATTCCATACCCACCAGTCACTACCCAGAATGACCATCCCAAAGGAACCTCCAAGTCTGATCAGAACCCCATAAAATCACCTCCTCAGAACTGAGTACCCCAGACTGGACTCTGTATTTTCTGCCTCCCAGATTTGGATCTCTAGGCTAAAATACCACATCCCTAGACAAGTACTCACACATTGAACCACTAGCAAGGGTTTCATTCTGATTCTTTCAATATGAGACCCACCTCTCAGGGTTACACCCCAAGAGTGCTCCCCAGTCTCCCCAGCTTTCTCTCCCCAGACTGTTATTTCCATTTATTCCTTTATTAACATAATAGATCACTCCTTCGTCTATTTACTGAGTACCTTGGTGCTCTGTGCATTGTGCTAGGCACAAGGGATATGGAAGGTGAACAAGACAGATAAGGTCCTTGATCTCAAGGAATATGTATTCTAGTTGGGAAGATAGACAGTATACAAGAGTCATAAATACACAGGAGAACATTAGATATGTGTGATTCAGAGAATGAGAGGGTGATGTGACAGTGACTGGGGAGGGGAGCAACTTTAGACTGGGTGACCTCTCAGAAGAGAGGATATTTGAATCAAATCTGAACAAAAAGAGGAGAGCCATGTGCTGAGTAGGGAGGAGCATGTACCAGGCAGAAGCAATAGTAGGTACAGAGTTCCTAAAATCAGCCCTCAGATTGAGTTCACCTAACTTAGTTTCCTGTTTTATACCAATCTCAGCCCTATATGAGACCCTAGAGTAAACTTCAGAGCTTGAGTCTGGCCAGCTGAACGCCCCACACTGAGCCCAAAGATGAGCCCTTCAGAAAGAACTTCCAGTCCAGTTTTCTGAGCTTCTCAGAATGAGAATCTCTGAAGGACAGCCAGCCTGAGATGTGCTCACTAGACTCCCCAGCGCAAGTTCTTTAGTTGACCTCCCTTTTTTTTAACCCCTCAAACTAAAATCCCCAGGTAGAGCCCCAGAAAGTACCTCCAGATCTGAGCCCCATTGAATCGTATCTCTGGTTCCACAGTGACTCTCCTACTTTATATTTCCCAGACTGAACTCTGGAGCCTGGACCCTAGACTGAGTTCCCCAAACCAGGCCAGGTGGAACTCCTGGCCTGAGCAGCACCCTCTGAGCCCAAGACTGAACTCTAACCAAGATCCTAGACTGCCCAGCCCAGACCAGACCCCATCAGAGCTTCTAGACCAAACTACTAAGCTCCTAGACAAAGCTCCCCAAACCACACTCCCTAGCCTGAACCCCCAAAAGAAATCCTGGACTGAAATCCCCACACTGAATCACCAGACAGAGCCTGTACCCACTGGGCCCCGGGAAAAGCCCATCTATACCCCGACACAAGGCACCTCCAGACAGAGTTCCTAATAGGCAAAGTAGTCTGAGCCCAGTGGCCTCTACAGGTCTGAACTTATATGACCACAGCTTGCCAGAGTCTTCTTCCTGCCCCCTTTCCTGGGCACTGCCTACCTCCACGACCCAGCATACCCCATGCAGAATGTGTGGAAGAAAGGGCAGCTCTAATGTCAGCTCTGCTGCCTGCTGGGACAGGACACACAGCCTAGGGTTGCACCTCTTCTCTCTGATTCTCAGTTTCCTCATTGCATAAACAAGGCACATAAGGTTGTTATGTGCCCCCAGGAAGAATGCTAGGCAAAGCATCTATTCAGGAGCCCAGGAAAAGGTGGTGGAACCTTTTCCCCATCCTAGGGAGCTTCTAGTCTGCTGAGGGATGCAGATAGGTAAATACACAATGAATACCTAGTGTGACTGGAGGGACAGAAGGGAGCAAAGGGGAAGGTGGGAATCCAGACAGTGTCCTAACCCAGCCTGGGTACTCAGAGAAGGCTTTTTGGAGGAGGTGAGCTTAATCCAGAAGACTGAGTTGGCCAGATGAAGCAAGACAGGACATGTTTAGGGAGGTGCAACTAGAGAAGGCTGGAGAGGTCAACAGAAGCCTCTGTTGACCAAGGGCTTAGAATGCCAGGTTAAAGGACTGGGTCTTTACCCTGCAGGCATAGGGGAACTACTGACAGATGTGAACAGAGGAGTGAAGCAAGCTGAGTGTAGAAAGGCTCCCTCTGACAGCTAGGGTGGAAAAGGGCTGGGAGCTTGGAGACTGACACCTGAAAGGCCTGAAGTGGGTTAGGGACCACAGATCTTGAGCACTAATTCTTGGTCATTGAGAGACAGCCTCCTAGGAAAATAACTCTTGCCTGGCCAATCATGTGGACTGTCTTCAGAAGCACCAGTGCATATTTTCTGAATGGGAAAATCCAGCACCATGCAAATAAGAGTGTGGTACAGTGCAGCTGGGCCTCAAGCATGGACAAGATTCATTACTGTGTGGTGATGTATAGGGATTTTTTTTCTGATACTAGTCACAATAGGAAATATGGAAATACAGGAAAGCTGAAAGAGGCAAGGAAGAAAATCATCTATGATACAAAACTCCAGAGAATAAGAGTGAGGAATTTTGACATATTTTCATCCTGGTATTTTTTATGCACATATAATTGTGGCATCGAGATTATGTGGTATACACAAGTTTGTATCCTTTCCTTTTCCTAAAATATCCTGAGCATTTCACAGATCATGAAAAATCCTACAAAATTATCATTTGCAAAGGTTGTTTAGTATTGTATTATATGAATGCACATTACTCTGTTTAACTGAACCCCTACAGTTGTATTGTTTCTGGTTTGACATTATTGTAAACACTGCAACAAAAGTGTATTTGTACATAAAACACATATTTTCTTAGTATAGATTCCTATCATCAGAATTATTGAGAAAAAGAATAGAACTGTCTCTGTTTCTCTATGTGACTTGTCTTCTGATTATAAAAGTTAATACTTTTTTAATTTCTGGTTTGTTAATTTCTTTGTCAAAAATTTGGAAAAAGACAGTGAAATCACCCACAGTCCCATCATCCAGAGACAACTTATTTATTTATTTATTTATTTATTTATTTAAATTGGAGGCTAATTACTTTACAATATTGTAGTGGTTTGTGCCATACATTGACATGAATCAGCCATGGGTGTACATGTGTCCCCTATCGTGAACCCCCCTCCCACCTCCCTCCCTATACCATCCCTCTGGGTCATCCCAGTGCACCAGCCCTGAGTAGCCTGTCTCATGCATTGAACCTGGACTGGCGGTCTGTTTCACATATGGTAATATACATGTTTCAATGTTATTCTCTCAAATCATCCCACCC
>ML663487.1:1318733-1366782 GCA_007570785.1 Antilocapra americana | reverse complement strand
GGCTGCATTGGGTCCTCCTTGCTGCAGGCGGGCTTTCTCTAGTGGTGAACAGGAGCTACTCTCTAGCTGCAGTGCTCAGACTTCTAGTTACAGTGGTTTTTCTTGTTGCAGAGCATGGGCTCTACGTGCGTGGGCTTTAGTAGTTGCAGCTAACCCCTCTAGAGCACAAGCTCAATAGCTATGACACATGGGCCTAGTTGTCCTGTGACATGAGATTTTCCCAGAACAGGGTTTGAACCCATAAAACCCTGCATTGGCAGGTAGATTCTTTACCACTGAGCCACCAGGGAAGCTCCTGAGACAACTTGTTAAACATGGGTACATGTCCTTCCAGTTACAGGTGTAACTATTACTGTTATTTTGTTAGTGGTAATAATAATCTTAAGCTTGAATTTTATTGGTTGCCAGCTATTTCATGTCCTGTGGTTCTGCTAATACTGTGGCATTAATCGAGTCATTTTCTGATTTTAAGTGATGTTGCTTTGGACATCTTTGAGGCTGGCACTTTCTGGAATGGGGAGGATGTGGTCAGGCCTGGAGGAAATATTCAGGGAGCAGAGAAGCTCCCAAAGTCATTTTTCTGCTAGCCCCTATCTGACCTCCCACTCTGTCTGCAGAGTCTCTGGAGCTGATAGCCACAGCAGCAGAGCACTCTAATGCTGCCATCCGCAAAATGGTGAGTGGCCCTTCTAGCCCCTGCCTTTCCTTGGCCAGCCACCTATCTCCATCCTGGGGAGTGGGAGGCTTGCAACTTGTGGACATCTGAGGGGAGGCAAGAACCTCAAACCTTGCCTTTCATTCACTACCAGGAGCGAATGCGCAAGCTGCTGAAGGTATACGAGTTGCTAGGAGGTGAGGAAGACATTGTCAGCCCCACCAAAGAGCTCATAAAAGAAGGCCACATCCTTAAGCTGTCAGCAAAGAATGGGACCACTCAAGACCGATACCTCATACTAGTAAGTGCCAGGGGTAGGGGTGCAAGTGGGCCACACTACCCCCACCTTGCCATGCCACATTGACCTGGTACTCAAGGCTATACTTCCTGCTCTCCATTCCTTCCTCTACTAATGCATTGTATTTTTTACTACCTATACTGGGCATCTTTTTCTCAACTTTACAGATTATGTAACTAAGACTTAGAGAGAACTTACTTGCCCAAGGCCACCCAACTAGGAAGTGACTCCCATGCCTAGGCTCTTTCCTTGCAAACTTTGTGCCCAATCTGGTCTGTGTTTTCTCCATCTATTGCCTTGAGTTCCCAGCAATAAAACTTCAGGAGTCCTACAAGGGAAGGGAGCTGGGCCATAGCCCTTTTGGGGCCTCCACACATGCATCCAAAACCTTTTCCTTCCTAGTTCAACGACCGCCTCCTTTACTGTGTGCCCAGGCTGCGGCTCCTTGGCCAGAAGTTTAGCGTGCGGGCACGCATTGATGTAGATGGCATGGAGGTGAGCACCAGGAGGTGGGAAAGGGGGACCTGGAGTGGTACCCTGATGCTGGGAGGAACAAAGATGTTCTGACTCTGACCCCAAGTGTGTGCATGTGCTCAGAGGGCGAGGGCCCTGTGGAGCTCAGTAGGTGAGCTCAGTAATTCACCAAGCCCTTTTCTCTCTCCATCCAGCTGAAGGAAAGTTCCAACCTCAATCTGCCTCGGACCTTCCTGGTGTCAGGAAAGCAGCGCTCCCTGGAGCTCCAGGCCAGGTACTTGCCCTTGCCTATATCTTCTCTCCAGCCTCCTGTCACCTTCAGATATGCTGAGGCATTCGAGACCTAGTGCCAGGGGACTGGCTACCTCCCTAGAGGAGAGAATATTCCATAGAAAGGATAGGTACCTTTCCCCAAAGATGCTTGCTTTTCTGATGGGTTTTGTTAGAGGAGAGGGAAGAATGAGATAGTAATCCAAACATGAGTAATAGTAGCACAGATAGTTTATTGTGGATTCAGAGATTTAAGAGAAATAACAACCAAAATGTAATGCCTGGTCCATGATAGGAGTCTGGTTTGAGAAAAACAGCCCTAAGAGATATTTTCAAGACAGTAGGGAAAATCCTAAACATGAACTGGGCATTAGCTACCAGGGCATTATTGCTAACTTTCTCAGGTGTGATAATGGTATACGAGGATATAGGGGAATGGCCTCTTTTTTTGGTGATGCATGGTGATTATTTAGTATCATGATATCTGTAACTTATTTTTAAATGATTTATATCAGCCTATATATATTAATATATACATATGTATAAGATATAGTGAAATATATTTTAAATTTGCATCTATGTAGTGAATATATAATTACTTGGGTTATCCTATCTACTTTTCTGTATGCTTGAAATTTTTCATAATAAAAAATGTTTAAAGAACAAATTTTAAAATAATGTCCAGCCATTTAACAAAGGGGCCTTCACATCCATTCTCTACTTGAATGATTATAATAATAGTTCACATTTAATGAAGACTTGCTCTTATGCCAGGCACAGTTTTAAGTTAATTTTAACTTAGGTTTAAATTTACTAGTTGAACTCTCAAAACCCTTTAAGTAGCCTCTGTTACTATCAACCCCATTTTACAGATGAGGAAACTGAGGCACAGAAGAGTTATACACCTTTCCCAAGATCCTACAGCTAGAAAGAAGCAAAGCTGGAATTGGTGATAGGGTATTGAGGCCATGGTCAGGACCAGAGAGTGAATGCATGTGGGTAGATTATCTACTTCTGAAAAGCTGCAAGGAATTAAGAAATTAGAGTCAGAACTCTCATTGCTGGGACTGCATGGAGGCAGGAGAAAGCGATGAATGTGGGCTAGAGGGTGTCCTGGAAGATGAGAGAAGGGAGTTGGGTTTGATGCTCTGACAGACTAAGCATCTCAGAGGCCTGAAGCCATAAAAGTGAGAACAAAAGTGACAACAGGCATAGCCAGGGGAGGGCAGATGTGGGGCCCAGTCAGGGCTCAACAGAGCCTAAATGACAAGCCACGTGACTGGGACAGGTCATCAGCTAGGATGGGAAGGAGGGGGCTGCAGAGGGATGCTGGGCCCAGAAGGATGCACCAAGCAGTGTAGGGTTTCCTCCTAGTAGCAGAGAGAAGGCATGGAGAGTTTGTTTTGCAGTTGCTTTTTTGCCCTTTAAAAAGTTGTTTTTAATGAAAAATTTCAAATAACCAGAAAAGTAGAAATACAACGAACACTCATATGCCCACCACTTAGCTGATTCTCAACTCTGGAGAATCAACTGAAGAGCTTTAAAAATACCGATGTCTGGGACCCACCCCTGGAGACTTTGGTTTAACTTGTCTGGGGTATAGCCTGAAGATGGGGAGTTTCAAAAGCTCCGCAAGTGATTTTAATATTATATGCACCAGGGCCTGGAGAATTTCATGGACTACAGTCCATGGGGTTGTAAAGAGTTGGACATGACTGAGCAACTTTCACTTTCACTTTCCTCTGCCAGCAGAAACAAAGAAGGTGATGTTGCTCGTATGATTCAACCTGGCACCAGGGTTTAGAACCACTAACTTAGGAATCAGTATATATTTTTGCCATATAAATATTTTGCTGAACCATTTTAAAGAAAATTACAGACAGTGCTGATGTGTTGGCAGAAACTCTGGCTTCTCCTCTGTTTGCATATGTATACACACACAGAAACACACAACGTTTCCTTTCCATATTTTATTATGAGTATTTTCCAAAATACAAGAAAGTTTAAATACAGTGAACAGCCAAGCTCACCATGTAGATTCAAGCATTACTATTGTGCTATATTTACTTTATCACAAATCTATCATTTCATCCACCTACCAATCCATCTGGTTTTTTTAATGCATTTCACCAAGTAAGTTGCAGATATCCTACACCTCACCCCTAAAGACTTTGGCATGCATATTTTTAACTAGCATTCAATATTTTTTAAGGTCTCCTTTTTCTTGAGGCAAAATTTTCAGAGTGAAATGCAGAGGTCTTAAGTGTACCACCAATGAGTTCTGACAAATGTAAACACTCATGGCACATGTGTTTTTAAACAAAAAGGGAATGCTATGTTTATTTTATATATGTTGTTTTGAGTTAACATATTATAAACAGCTTTATCACTTATGTTGTGTGGACGTAGTGATATATACCATCATTTCTTTTTTAAAAACCTGATCCCCTGTTGTTGGACACATAGATTGCTTCTAATTTTTCATAACAATAAATAGCATTGCAGTGGGCATTCTTTTTTTTTTTTTTTTTTTGCAGTGGGCATTCTTGTAGCTAAATATTGACTCACATCCTTGATTTTTCATGAGATGATCCTAAGGATACCGTTGTATTTTCATATTAGAAAAATACTTTTGATGTCTGGAGTGTAGATGGGCTTCCTTTGTGACTCAGCAGGTAAAGAAACTGCCTGCAATGCAGGAGACCTGGGTTCGATCCCTGGGTTGGAAAGATCCCCTGGAGAAGGGAAAGGCTACCAATTCTAGTATTCTGGCCTGGAGAATTCCATGGACTATACAGTCCATGGGGTCACAAAAAGTTGGACATGATTGAGTGGTTTTCACTGGAGTGTAAATGTGGAAGGAGATTAGAGGAGGCCAGGCGGGAGTCAGCCAAGAGGCTGGCTCCTACTGCTGGTGAGCTGTTGATGGCCCTGCACCAGGGCAGACAGGAGAGTTGGAAAGGAAAGCAAAGGGAAGGGGCAACACACTGATTGAACACCAAGTGTATCAAGGATTGTGCTGGGCACTTTACACATCACCTCAGTTACTGCTTTGATAGCTCAGTTGGTAAAGAATTTGCCTGCAATGCAGGAGACCCTGGTTCAATTCCTGGGCCAGGAAGATCCCTCTGGAGAAGGGAAAAGCTACCCACTCCAGTATTCTGGCCTTGAGAATTCCATAGACTGTATAGTCCATGGCGTCACAAAGAGTCAGACATAACTGAGCAACTTTCACTTTCCAGTTACTGCTCAGAACAACCCAGGCCAATAATTATGATCCATTTTTACAAGTGAAGAAAAATAAACTGCCTTCCTTTCTTAAACTTGACATTCTAGCAAAAACAGGGAACTATTCATGGTTTCCTGTACGTTCTATATGCTAATTCACACACTTCACCCTAACCCCCTCTACTTGAAGGCTAGCACTTCCTTGAGGAAACCATCTTTAGCAGCCCCCACCCAAATTCCAGGATGGGACAGGTTTCTGGGGCTCCTCAGCCCCATTTACCCTCTGGCACAGCACTGATTCCCCCGTATTGACCATGTCTGCCCCCATGAGCTCCTTCCTTGATGGTAGGGTCTGCTCTGAGGCCCAGGCTCCTAGCACAGGGTCTGGAAAGTATTAATAACTGTTGAATAAGTTAACTCAGGTTATATGACTTGCCTAAGGTCACATTAGTGGTAAGTGAAGGAGCAAGGTCAAACTCAGATCTTTCCAACTCCAAAACATCTGCTCTTTACCACTCCAGTTGCTTTTGGTTGGCCTGCCTAACCCAACATCTTTCTTTCCCCCTGCCCCCACCACCTTCCCTACCCAAGGACTGAGGAAGAGAAGAAAGACTGGGTCCAGGTAACATCTAAGAAGGCTTTGTGGTAGGGGGCTGGAAGAGTATTAACAGGTCTTCTGGGGGTGGTGGGCTCTCCCCTAATATTCACATCTGACCATAATGGGCCTGGACATCTGCCTTCCAATAAATTTTACCATCCCCATTTTACAGATAAGCAAACTGAGGTCCAGAGGTTAAGCAGAAACTACCCAGTTCTTTAGAAAGCTGGCTTCTTTGAAGGTGTAACCTCAGTGAGTTAAGCCCTATAAAACATTTAATCCCAGACATTTGCCAGGAAGGCCCTCTGTGGTTTTTCAGCCACTGATCCCCCTCCCCCATTTCACAAATATAAGAACTGAGACCTGGATTTTGGGAAGGGACTTACCCAAGGTCATACATCTAGCAAGGTATAGAGCTGGGTCTGGAATCCAACTTATCTGACTCCAAGCTAGTTTATATATAGGAAAGTGAGGTAAGGGTGGAAATAGATAGTTGCGTTTTGATGTGGTTCTGACCTCTTTATTTCTTACACCTCTCCCAGGCCATCAACTCTACCCTCCTGAAGCATGAACAGACGCTGGAGACCTTCAAGCTGTTAAATTCCACAAACAGGGAAGATGAAGACACACCCCCCAACTCTCCGGTAAGAGTCCACATCCCCTCCTTCTGCACCAGGACCCCCTCCAGGCTTCCAGGTGCCCACCTTACCTTGAGATACTCCTCTCCTCTTCCCAGAGAGGCAGTAGATGACTGCAGAAGCACAGGCTTCTGTTGGTAGGGTCACAGAGAAATTATTGGGGAAACCAATGCCCGGAAAGTATTGGTACAAGTGACAAGTCTTCAATAGCACAGTGAAGTAGAGCAGAGCCAGGACTCAAAGGCAGGTCTTCTGAATCTGTCTGTTGCCTACCAGTGATGATCCAAGCCTGGGCAAGGGCTGGATGGACTGGGCTGGGGAGTCTGAGTTTGACTCTTTAACTTGAGACCTGGCCCTCTCTCCAGAACGTGGATCTTGGAAAGCGGGCACCTACGCCCATCCGAGAAAAGGAAGTCACCATGTGCATGCGCTGCCAGGAGCCCTTCAATTCCATCACCAAACGCAGGCACCACTGCAAGGCTTGCGGACATGTAAGTGTTGAGAGGCAGGGGCAGAGCTATGGAGTGGACAGGCTGGCAACCCAAAGGCCCACTTCTAAGAGGGCACCCTCTAAGTGCGGGGAGGCTGTGAAGTCCACTGTGGGAGTTGGTACACTGAAGGGGAAGACCCACTGGAATCAGGCTGTTCTTACCCACTTGCCACCCCAGGTAGTTTGTGGGAAGTGCTCCGAGTTCCGGGCTCGCCTTGTCTATGACAACAACCGTTCCAACCGTGTGTGCACTGACTGCTACGTGGCCTTGCATGGGGTACCCGGGAGCAGCCCAGCCTGCAGCCAGCATACACCCCAGCGCCGGAGGTCCATCCTGGAGGTAAGAGCCAGGCCCCTTAACTAACCTTCAACTGACCACAGGGGCCCCAGCCACTCATGCAGTGGTGACTAAGGCCTGGGCATCTCTGAAATTGTAATACCATGTGCATGTGCTGAACAAGTGACCCAGGCTTCGAGTGAGTAAAATGAGTACAAAAGTGAATGAGAGAGCAATTTTTAAGTGCTTTAGACGTTTAATCATCACAGTAACTTATCTATCAATGCTATTCCTATGCTTGTTTTACAAAGGAGGAAACTGAGGCCCAGGGAGGTATATTTGCCCAAGTTACACAGTGAGTGGCAGAGCGGGGATTTTCTTTTAACTAACAAACTACCTTTTTCTTATTACAATGAATATGTGCATTGAAGAAAGTTAGACATCATAACCAAAAATAATAAAAATATCATATTCCTTTAACTCAGGGCTTCCCTGGTAACTCAGTGGTAAAGAATTCACCTGCCAATGCAGGAGACATGGGTTCAATCCCTGAGTTGGGAAGATCCCCTGGAGAAGGAAATGGCAAACCCCTCTAGTATTTTCACCTGGGAAATCCCATGGACAGAGGAGCATGGTGGGCTACAGTCCCTGGGGTTGCAAAAGAGTTGGACATCGCTTAGTGACTAAACAACTACTACAAATTCCTTCAACCCAGAGATTACCACCATTAATGCTTATGCTTCCTATCTTTCTAGATACATGCACATACATAAACTTATGCTTTGTAACTAAACTGAGGTATTTATTTAACACTTAAAGCTAACTCCATGCCAGGCACTTGTCTAAGCACTTTACATATAGTAACGAATTTAATTCTCAGAAAACCCTATATGCTCTCCTTCTAGGGCTGGGATTCTGAGCCTGACTGCCTTACCCACCCACCCACCCCACCCCTTAACCACAATGCTAAGTAGCTTCTCGCTGAGTGTAGGGAATGCGTGTGATGGAAGATTGAAAAAGAAATGAATTGTAAACGCATAAATGACTTGAGGAATAAATGGACTGATGAAAGAATGCCTGATTGACATTTAGGGGCCCCACTGAGAGTTACACACCAAGCCTTAGAAGCAGTGGCCTCGGCCTGGATCCAGCAGATAAGCCTGGCTTTGAATTTCAACTCTCACTGGGTTGACAGTGGGCAAATCACTCCTGCCACCTGAGCTTCAGGATGCTCCTAAGACATGAGAATAGCAATCCCTATGCTGAGGGGGTGCTGGAGCCAAGGTAGGCCTCCTATCAATATTGATGCCCTTCATGTCTCTGGTCACAGAAACAGGCCTCAGTGGCTGCGGAGAACAGTGTCATCTGCAGTTTTCTACACTACATGGAGAAGGGCGGAAAAGGCTGGCACAAGGCATGGTTTGTGGTCCCTGAGAACGAACCCTTGGTGCTGTACATCTATGGAGCTCCTCAGGTATGCTTCCTACTCCTGGTCCTTTCAGCCACCTGGCAAAGCCAGGCTACTCCCCTTTCCTCTCAGTCCTTCACCTTTCCTTGGCCTTGGAAGATAGTGTGAACCTAAGGGGAAATCAGAAGCCCCCACCCTTATGAGACAAAGACAGGCTTGAGACAAGGAGTGATTATGGATAAACGTACATAAGGATAAGTGGGATGAGTAATGGGGGAGGAAGCTGAAGTAGAGATACTGCTTAATCCAATTCAGAGTGGGCAAGATGGAGAAGAGGGCAACAGCCCAAAGGCCTGAAAACATATGCTCAAGACTAGCCTAGCTGGGTTGGGGTGTAGAAGGAAAGAGGTATTTGAACCAGCCTGCGGTTCTAGCCCCCATTCAGACATTTTCCTGTTGGTCAGTTAAACCACTTAAGATTCTTGAGCAGGGAAAGAAAAAGAGGGGTTTAGAAGATGCAGAACCAGTGAGAAGCCCAACCCCAAGGTGACCCTAGCTCTGTTCCCCAGGATGTGAAAGCGCAGCGCAGCCTGCCCCTCATTGGCTTTGAGGTGGGGCCTCCTGAGGCTGGGGAGCGGCCTGACAGACGGCATGTCTTCAAGATCACCCAAAGCCACCTGAGCTGGTACTTCAGTCCTGAGACAGAGGAGCTACAGCGGCGCTGGATGGCTGTGCTTGGCAGGGCAGGCCGTGGAGACACGTTCTGCCCAGGGCCCACACTGTCTGAGGACAGGGAGATGGAGGAGGTGCCAGTGGCAGCTTCAGGAGCCACTGCTGAACCCTCCGAAGCCCCCCAGACCCGAGATAAGACCTAGAGGGTTTGTGGGTAACTGGGACCCCCTGCCCCACACTCTAGCTGCCCATGTCCAATTAAGGGTCCCAGCCCCCACCCTCCCAGCTCAGTCAATACTTGAACTCCCATCATGGGCACTTTCAATCCTGAATGCTGGGTCTCGGGTTTTTTAATTCACCTTTTCACAAAACCTGGGCTTTTAAAAAAATATTCGTACAGTGAGGTTAATTTTTTTTAAATCCTGTCCCCCCAGGGAGGGTGGGGGTTGTTGCTAGACCTGCCTGAATTAGGCCATTTTCCCCCAACCCCTCAATACCCTACAGATCCTGCCTCCACCCAATTCCCTCCAAAGCACCAGAGGCAGGAGATCTGGATTCAAGTGCCAGCTCTGCCACAGACCCCATGGCCCTAGCCCACCCCTGCCCCTTCAACCAGTGTCTTCATATGTATGATGCTATGTGGGGTGGTGACCAGACCCCTCCTGCCTCTCCCATGGCTTACAGCTTCTACCTGGCCCCCAGGGGTACCCAGTATTTTATCGTCTAGACCCATGGCAGGGCCACTGGGCAGGACAGGGGAACACAGGGGAGGACAATGAATACTCTGTTTTGTTTTTTAAAGAAAAATACAGTTTATTTCAAGCTTATGGAAATTTTGGCTGTGCTTCGTTTGTCCATCTGTTTGTTTGTCCAAAGTACCAGGTTGTTGTGGTAGGACCAGAAACTGCTCCCTTGTTGAGCTCTGAAGCTCAGCTCCCAGAAGATGCTTCCAAGACTACTCACAGGTCAAGCCACAAATTAAACAATAAGGTATTATTTATTGAGGTGACTTTGATGGGATGAGGTGTTTGGAAAGAGGTCGGAGGAGACAGAAAACAAAGCCCAGGTCCCCTGAGCTCACTGCCTAGACAAGGTCTTAGACATCCTGAAGGATCCTAGGGCCAGACCCTGGGCTGCAGGAAGGAAACATCCCTGGGAGGTTCAGGAGCACAGAGTTGCTCTGTGTGGGGGCAGGGCAGGGGCAGGTACCACAGCTAATTTCATTCATATCTTCAACTAATCTCTCTTCTATTTGCAAGCTCATCTCACCACTCCTTACCCAGCAAGAATATTGGTTTTCCTGCTGGCTCTTTCCATTAACACATTCACCTGCCTACTATCAACCAACATTTAGCTTCTCCTCCAATCATTCTCACACACACTCATCCCTCCCTCTTCACACTGGTTGCACCCAAGAGGCACTTTGCTGGGACATCAGGCCTCATCACTCAGACCACCCCAAGTCCAAGGACCCTTGGGCTCTTCTTCCTGTGGAAGAAGCTGGACAAGGGAATAGGGAGAGGGTGGATATGGAATAACAAGGCCATAGGTCTGCAACCCTACAAATCCCAAACAACTAGCATACCAGGACACAGACCATTTCCAGCCCCATTCATTTCTTTCTCCGGACAATGGTCCAGCCATCCTCCACTATATCCTCTTCCTTAACAGTCTGGGAATCTGGACCAGAGGGTTCAGGCTGGGGGCAGACCCCATCATTCGTAGCTGCAACCTAGAGGAGAAATACAAGAGAGAGCTAAATAAACCCCCAGCTATGGCCAGTGGAGACCCAGGCTCTCCTAGCCACGTGACCTTGGGAAAATTTCCTGCCCTTTATGGATAATACAACCACCACCACCCCCATCACTTCCCTTTGAAATTAGCTGATGTCCCAGAAGACTGAAATTATCTACATCTCCACACCCAAGAATTACACCCCTTTCACCTCCATCTCCTCCATGCTGTCTGCATCATTGTCATCAGTCTCTCCGGCTGTCATCAGTACAGCGGCTCTGACCTTGGACTTTCTTTGAATGATGAGAGAGGTCATCTCCTTCAGAGCAGCCCTATCACCCCTCTGGAAGTGGTGGAATATGATCTGCAGCTGCTGGCTCACCTACCAAGAAAACATTCAACCAGCTTCGATTTTCTAGAGAACCTACAATACAACCAGCTCGTGTTTGCAGCAAGAGTGGGGAGGGGTATGGAATTTTCCAGAAGAGAATAGGGATCTTTCCTCCCCCAAGGAGCTCACTAATGAAGCAACCACATATGAAGGGCTCATTAAGGGCCCAAAGTGTTGAAGGAGGCCTTCCTAGCACGGAAGGCACTAGAACTGGGTTTGAAAGACAGAAGACGTAAAAAGGGAAGGCAATCCTAGCAGGAGTAGTGATGTTGACCAGAACATTTGGAAATGTACCTGCCTGGTGTGCCCCTGAGATGGAGGTGACAAACAGACTTGACTGAGAAGGATGTAGGGAGAGATAATACAGGCAGGATTTGAAAGCCCTAGGAAGACTAGACTTTCCTTTAGGCAACAGGGAGTCATAGAAAGCTCTTGCACAGGACTCAAGAAAAGAATGGTTACAGCCAAAAGTGTTCATCTAAAACAGGCAGCTAGGGAGAAGAAAGGCTGTAGACAGGAAGATGGTAGTTGTATCCATAACATGCTCACCTGGGGCAGACTCCCATCCTCCACAACTGTATCAAACTCGTTCATCATTAGGTCCCCGAGGAAGTCCTCCACCTCATATAGCTCCAAGTCAGCTGAGTATGAAACGATAAAGTCCTCTGGTCAAAGACCAGCCAACTTCATCACCTCTACCCACTACTCATAAAGTACCTACTTGGTGGATCCACATCTGGTTGGTGGGTAAAGATTTAATGAGCCTTTCATTTGCTAAAGTGTTCTACACCCCAGGTTTTAACATGATTTTTAAAAAGAAAAAAAACACTAAATACTTAATTTCCAATCTCCTGCATTCTACCAAGTCCTCTATTCCTGCAGCATTCCATCCACATTCACCGTCTTTTCAGCTGGCCTATTTTAACCAGCCTCCTCTCCACATGACCTTGAGCATGTGAGTTACTCATCTCCAAGCCTGTTTTCTCTTCTGCAAAGTGAGGTTAATAGTAACCTCCTTGAAGGTCTGTTATGAAAAGTCACCCAAACAATGCCTAGCACAGGCACTGTTTGTTTGGAACAATGGAAATCCATGTTCATTTCCATTACTCAAGGGCTGAAGTTTTTGAAATGTAAAGACTTCTCAACTGTGGTTCCACCGACACAGGAGGCCACAGACCAATGGGATAGGTAAGAAGAAATGGATGTTCAGTACTTGCCATGATGAAATCATCACAGCCTTGCCCTCCATATCCTATTGCATGACTTTAGCTGAGACTTCCTCTCTTAGCTTCAGTTACCTTATGGGCCCATGCTCAACTTTTTCTGAATTAGAAAATAACCCAAGAAAGGCTTCCACAAAGCTCCTTGCTCTCTCTTCCCTCTGGGAGAGCTCATTCACCCCCTTCGCTTTCCCTACTATTCTAATACCCCGCAAATCAGTTTCCAACCCAGGCTATGCTCCACCTGTTCCACAGGTGCTTCAGACCCTCCATATCCAAAGCCAGATTCATCATTATACCCTCCAAACCTAATTTTCATTCTCCAGTGCTCTTCTAGTCCATGAAAGGCACCTAAGCCACTCAGTGACTCCAACTAGAAACCTGCCCTATTTTCCCTCCTCCTCTACAGTCAATTTCCTTAGAGCCATCCCTTTTACCCCATGACTAATGCCCTACTTCAGGCCTCATCGTTTCCTAGACAGACACAGCCCTCTCCTAAGTCTTTCCCTCTAAAGTCCATGCTCCATACTGACTACTTTCTGAACTGTCTAGCCAGAAAACCCCATCCTATTAGATCCTGCTCATGAATTTTTAATCACCTAACTGCAGTGTTGCATATTCTGCTTTTGAAAAATAACTGGCCTCCTAGATTTTAAGGGAAGTTATTCAAAGAAAACTAAAGGGAAACAAAGATAAACAAGTTTCTTTTCAGCGGTTCTGATCCTTACCCAAGCCTTTAATATGTTAATGATTACTGTTAATCTTAAGTAAGAGCTGAAGAAAAGAGCTTTCCTTATATAATTTGACTGGAGAAGCTTTTTCTTCACTGAACATCTAATAGAACTAGTCTTCCAAAGCATGTATTCTAGCTAATGCTGGCCTAAAGGACAAAAATCAAAGGCACATAAGGCCTTCCACATCTCGCTCTTTTTCCAGGGGCCTCCCCATCTCCCATCTTCATTCTCCACCACTCCTCCCTTCCACATATCCACAAGCACAGGGCACACATCCCTACTCTAACACTGAGCTCCCTACCACTTTCCAAATATAACACATAATCTCCTCATACCACAGGACTTATTTCTGATTGTTGTGCTCTCTCCCTCCCCTCCTTGTTAACTCCTTCTCATCCCTTAAGATTTAGCCCAATCACCACCACTCCCTAAAGATCTCTGAAAGATGCCTCCTCCCCCAGCTCACATTACCCAAGCATCCTGAGCTACTCATTATTAGAACACCTATCACCCTGTCTGCAAATGCCTATTTACTTATCTGGATGGTAAATTTCCTTGAGAGAAAGGACTCCACCTAATGTCACCTCCAAGACTAAAAAACTAAATGAAGGATTCTGTAAAAAACCTTATTTCCTAAAAGACTCCCTGTAGGACCCTTTGTTCTTATATGACCCTCAAAACATATCAAAGATGTAGATCTCTGCGGTCCAAATAGTCAAATGTGGTTACTGAACACTTTAAATGTGGCTAGGCAAAAAAAGAAACAATGAAACATGATAAAACTGCAAAATACCCACCAGATTTTGAAAATTTAATACTAAAAAAGGATGTAAAACATCCCATTAATAGCGTTTAATACTGACTAAATGTTTAAATATTTTGGATCTATTGAGGTGAGCAGTTCATTTCATCTGCTTTTTACTTTATTAACGTGGCGGCTGAAAATTTTTAAATTACATGATGCGACTAACATGTTTCTATAGGATCGCCCTGGTGGATACTTTTACATCCATTTTACAAATTAGGAAACAGAGTATCGAGGCGGGGAGATAATACTTCTCCAGCTTGATACCTTGAGTCAATGGCACGGCCCACAAGGCATTCGAACTCAGGATTCTTACTTCAAAGCCTGCGTTCATTCCACCTCGCCCTCAGGTACCGACCGACAATTACTCAATAAGTGCGGATTCATTAGAATCGGTGGCGGCGGCCGCCGCCGCCTCCTCCCGCCCATTGCGGACTAACCATTGCGGAAGAAGTACTCCTCCACTGCACCCCCGAGCCAAGCAGCCTTCTCTTGGCTGTGCACACCTCCGAAGCCGTTCTTCACAGCGATCTGCGAATACAGACCCAAGCCCATCACGTTAGTCCGGGAGCCCGCCTGCAGTGGCGCAAAATTCCGCTGTTTATGCCGCCCAACCAAGCCTCAGACGGCTCGCTAAACCAACTCCTGTTCTCTCCCGGTCCCTAACCTTTATCTCAGCCACGGCTCTGCTCACCTGCAAGGCGGGCCAGGCTTCCAGCGCCGCGCGGACTGCAGCCCCGAAGAGTGATCGCAAACCTCCAGCGCCGCCCGCCATCATCCGTCAGCGGACCACATGGCTCCCAGGCGGGCCAATATCTGTGCAGTTCCGCCCAGACAGGAGGCGGAAGCCGAGCCTGGGAATGCAGATTCGCCTTTCCGCTGACCTGGTAGCAAGACCAGACCAATAGAGAAATCTGTCAAGGAATCGATGACACCAATACTGTTACTAACCCGTAATTAAATCCAAGGAAGCCAGGAGTGGAGGAGGCCTAGGTCCGTGAGTTGGGGACACAAGGGTACTGCGCAGAGAAGATGTGGGGTACTTATTAAGGATGCAGATTTCAGGCCCTTCGGCAGCAACCTCAGGTAACAATGCCTACAAATCTGCATTTAATAATGTATCCAGAATACCACACCCAACAGCAGCAGAATTCACATTTTTCTGAAGTGCAAGTGGAACATGTTCCAGGACAGACCATATGTTATGTCCTAAAGCAGCCCTCGATATGTTTAAAAGGATTAAAATCATAGAGATTGTTCTTCAACCCCAATGGGGTGAAATTCGAATTCAATAACAGAAAGACGGTTGAGGAATTCACAAATATGTGTATTTTAACACACTTCTAAATAACAAATGGGTCAAAGAAAAACATCACAAGGGAAAACAGAAGACATCTTGAAATAACTTGAAAACTAAGGCATAGCACACCAAAATGTATGAGGTGCAGCTAAAGCAATGCTTAAATGGAATCTTATAGATATAAATGTCCTTATTAAAAAAGAAGAAAGATCTTAAATGAATAGCCTGATCTGCCACCTTCAGAAACAAAATAAAGAATAATCACAAAGCAAGCAGAAGAAAGGAAATAATAAAATTAGAGAGGAAATAAATGTAACAGAAAGTAGAAAAACAATAGAGAAAATCAGTAAAACCAAAAGTAGTGTTTTTGAGAAAGATCAACAAAATTGACAAAGTTTTAGCTAGATTGACTAAGTAAAAAAGAGAAGATTCAAATTACTGAAATCAGGAATGAAAGAGGTGACATCACTCCCAACTAGTCAAGAAAAGCCCATATATTGTATGGTATCATTTATTTGAAATGTACAGAATAAGCCATTCTATAGAGACAGAAAATAGATTAATTGTTGCCTAGGAATAGGGAAAGGGGGAAAATGGCACCTGACTTCTAAGGAGTATAGGGTTTCTTTTAGAGGAAATGAAATGTTTTGAAATTAAATGTGGTGACACCTGCTGTTAGGGCCTGAGTCCGGTCCTCCCCCCACCCACCATTCATATGTTCAAGCCCTACCGCAGAGGCAGTCTTTAAAGAGGTAATTAAGGTAAAATGAGGCCATACAGTGTACCCTAATCCAATGATTGGTGACCTTAGAAGAGAAGATTATGGCCCAGCAGTTAGGATTCCAATCTTCCACTGTAGGGGACACAGTGGGTTTTGATCCCTGGTCGGGGAACTAAGATCCTGCAAGACCTGTGGTGAGGCCTAAAAGAAAAAAAAGAAAGAAAAGAGGAGATTCAGAGAGAGACACCAGATGCATGCACAGAGAGATGACCATGTGAACACACATCTGCAAGCCAAAGAAAATGGCCTCATAAGAAACAAAACCTAGCAACACCTTGATCTTGAACATCTAGCTTCTAGAACTTTGAGAAAATAAAGTTTTGTTGTTAAAACCACCAGTCTGGAGTATTTTCTTATGGCAGCCCCAGCAAACAAATACAGTTGCATAACTCTGAAAATATACTAAAAACCATTTAACTGTACTTTTTAAATGGGTGAAGTTTATAGCATATAAATAATATCTCAATAAAATTGTCTTTAGAAAAGTATTATAGGTGATCCCCTCTCACAGCAAAGGATGCAAACTTTGGGCTAGACTAGGTTAACAAACAGTACTGATGCTTCTGTGTCTGGACCTGTGCTGAGTGCTGCTGGGTCACAGGGTTTGGTCAGATGCTCAAAGAGCTTACAGTCTGGCATGCAAGATTGTCAGGACCATAGAGTATGATCAGTGCTCAGGGTGAATGCAGATTTTGAAAGGCCTGAGGTTGATAGAATTTTGAAAGCTGTCTTTAAGAAAAATAGTACAAATTTAGAGTGAAAGCAATTTAGGTTTATCAAATAAATTTAACATTTACAAATTCCAATTTAAAAAAAACTGAAAAGTGCCACAAAACATCCTCAAAACTAGAAAAATAAAATATTTTTATTAATTGCCTAACTCATCTCTCTACTAATGTTTCCTTTTTTTATTTTTTGGGTGCACTTTGATATCCTTCTGTAAGCAAAGAACAATTATTTTATAATAACATTTTCAAGAGAGAATAAAAAGAATTCAATTGAATTACATTTCAAAATATTTTGTTATTGGTAGTTTAGGAAAATTTCAACTTCACAGCTCATTATTAGTAACACAAAATTTGAGACTGTTGTTAAATTTGGGAAAACTTCTATGTAGTTTTTTTTTTAACATGTGAGGTGTAAAATTCCATGATATTTTTTATTGTTGTTGTACAGTGACAAATCTTAAGTACTTCTCAAACTTACAATGCTCAACAACCAAGGACTTGGATGTGGGCTTTGCAAGTGTGAGAAGAGGCTTAAATTTTATTAGCTCTATGATAAGTCCATCTCTGTGCAGTGCTAGAGGAGAAAGAAGCACAGGGGCCCATATGAGTCCAGCAGAGGGGGTTCCTGATCCAGCCTTGGGGATTACGGTAAGCCTCTGAGAATACCTCAAAGTTTGAGTGGAATTTTGCCAGGTGATAAAGTTTTGTGTAGATGAGGATGGGAGTGTGTTTCTAAAAGAAAGAATCTTTAATGCTGAGGAAACTATACAAAAAAACAGAAGCAGAAAACAATGTGCTGTGTGATGATAATCATGAGCACTCCCAGACTGATCATCTCAGGAGGCATGAACTCCTACGGGGCTCTAGAGACCCATTCCTGCAGACTAACCAACTTAAATTGAGTTTTAAGTGGCCCAAATGGAGAAACTGAGGTTAAGCACTTCCAAGTGACTTCCCACTTCTAAGTGACTTCCTAGAGCCTCAAACGTACATAGAGAGAGTAGGTAAGATTCTAGTCACCAGTTGCAGTGTCTTGGGTTTTCCCACATCACCAAGCAATTCTTCAACATCAGCTGGGTGTCCTACAATTCAACTCAATTCTGATACTGAAGAGGAAAAGTTAAAATTTTACATAACTTCCTGATCATTCTGCCTCTGTCACTCAGCTTGCTCCTTAGAAAGTCTGGATCAAGTAGGTCACATAGTCTCAGAAAGTGGGGACTTACAATACTAGGAACTGGAGCTTATCTCACTCACCCTTGTCCTGCTCTTTGCAATTGCCCAGCCCCTGCAAACCTGCTTAATCATGCCTGTCCATGTAAAGGTCAGGCATCCCCCTCCCCATCTTGACTGTTTTTTCCACGTGCATGAAACTCCTTAGTTTAAACCAGCCTATTAGCAGCTAGTGTTGCCCACTATAGTAGGTCTATAAATACTCTGTAACCCCTTTGTTCGGGGCTCAGAGCTTAGAGTGTTAACTCCTCTGGGCCAATCGGCATAATAAACCTGAGTTCTCCAACTCTCCGAGTGTGGTGTTTGGTGTCTTGATTACTGGTTTCTGCAACAATACTATCTACCCAGAAAGAAAGAAAGTTAAAATAGCTCAGTTGTGTCGATTCTTTGTGACCCCATGGACTGTAGCTCACCAGGCTCCTCTGTCCATGGGATTTTCTAGGCAAAAATACTAGAGTGGGTAGCCGTTCCCTTCTCCAGGGGATTTTCCTGACTCAGGGACCGAACCCAGCAGGCAAATTCTTTACTGTCTGAGCCACCAGGGAAGCCTGGAGACAGTGCCAGATCACAGAAGATCCCACAGGTTAAGGGCTCAGTCACCAGACTGCCTTTCTCCGCACCCTCTCCATGCCACCCGCCCCTCCTGCACTACAGACACCGATCCCCAAGTTCAGGTTGTCACCTTTGCTTCTGCCTCACAGGCCCAGGCCCACAGATCAGAGTCCCAATGACCCTCACCTCACTACAGTGGCTCACAGAACTCAAAGAAACATTTTACTTACTAGATTATTGGTTTATTATAACAGGATATAACTCAGGAACAGCCACATGGAAGAGAACAAGGAGATTCCAAGCTCTCTGAGCATGACACTCTCCTGGAATCTTCACGTATTCATCAACCCCCAAGCTCTCAGAACCTGTTCCTTTGGGGTTTTATGGAGGTTCTGGCACAGAGTACAATTGATTAGATGATTGGTCATTGGTAACTGAACTCAAACTCCAGCCCCTCTTTCCTCCTCGAGGTAGAGGGGAGGGACTGAAAGTACCAACCCTAATCATGCAGTTGGCTCCACAAAAAAGTCACTTCATTAACACAACAAAAGACGCCTTTTATCACTCTCTTCTCAGAGGAAATTCCAAAGGTTTTAGGAACTCTGTGTTAGGAATGGTTTGAGCAAACTCAGGGAGTTGGTGATGGACAGGGAAGCCTGGGGTGCTGCAGTCATGGGGTTGCAGAGAGCAACTGAACTGAAGACTCAATGTTGTTGCTCAGTCCTTCAGTCATGTCCAACTCTTTGGGACCCCATGGATTGCAGTACACCAGGCTTTCCTGTCCTTCACCATCTCCTAGAATTTGTTCAAACTCCTGTCCGTTGAATCAGTGACACTATCCAACCATTTCATCCCCTGTTGCCTCCTCCTGCTGCCCTCAATCTTTTCCAGCATCACAGTCTTTTACAATGAGTCAGCTCGTCCCACCAGGTGGCCAAAGTATTGGAGCTTCAACTTCAGCATCAGTCCTTCCAATGAATATTCAAGGTTGATTTCCTTTAGGACTGACTTGCTTGATCTTCTTGCTGTCCAATGAACTTTCCAATATATATTTTTATTATATATCACAATAGACCTACTAGAAATTCCCACACAGGGAGCCCAATACTAGGCTCCAACATACCAAGGCCTCTGAATGAACCCTGAGACTTTGCCTTGAGACTGAAAGTGACAAATTTCACCTTTTCTGTGCTTTGAACCCATCTGGTGTAGACAATATACTTTTTCTCAGAATAATGTTTTTAAATGCATAAACTAAAATATAGAGTTACAGAGGAAACCAATTATATTAAAATACAGTTACCAAAATACTGTAAACATTTATTGTAACATACTTTTCTTTTTGAGCACACCTTGTAGGATCTTAGTTCCACAACCAGGGATACAATCTAGGAACTAGCAGTGAAAGCACCAAGTCCTAAGCACTGGACCTCGAGGGAATTCCCAGTGCATATATTTCTTTATTAATGCATTAAATACCATGATCTACTCATGGTTTTTCCAGTAGTCATGTATGGATGGAGAGTTGGACCATAAAGAAGGCTGACTGTCAAAGAATTGATGCTTTCAAATTGTGGTGCTGAAGAAGACTCTTGAGAGTCCCTTGGACTACAGGGAGATCAAACCAGTCAATACTAAAGGAAATCAACTCTGAATACTCATTGGAAGGAATATTCACTGGAGCTGAAGTTGAAGCTCCAATACTTTGGCCACCTGATGTGATGAGCCGACTCACTAGAAAAGATTGATGCTGATAAAGATTGAAGACAAAAGGAAAAGGGGGCAGCAGATGATGAGATGGCTAGACAGCATCACCAACTCAATGAATATGTGTTTGAGCAAACTCTGGGAGATAGTGGAGAGCAGAGAAGTCTGGCTAGCTCTCATCCATGGGGTCACAAAGAGTCGGACACAACTTAGTGACTGAACAACCAGAACAATTAATGAAACAGGAGGGAAGAAGCAGGGCACAACCTTTAAAAGAATGACAGCCATTGAGGACACGACATAAGCTGGTTGAAACCAACTAGGTCCAAGATGGTAGAATAGTCGACCATCCAGTAGACCGTGAACCTCATTATTTGCTCATTGTAACAAATTAGTATGCTAAATGACTCACCCACCAGTGCCATGACAGCTCTGAGGCTGACCATGAAAGGCCAAAAAGTGGGCAGTGGCCCAATTCCTAGAAATCCTTGTCCTTTCCCCAAAATAGTTGGAATAATCCTTCAGATCATTAACCTATGAAATTACCTAGCCCATAAGAACTAACCATGCCATATTTTGGGGCCTCTCTGTCTGTGGAGTGTGTTTCTCCCAAGGCCACTCTCCCTTTTGAAACAGACTGCATTCTTTTTATGGAATTGTACCTCTCTAAATAAGTCTATTTCTTACTTACCACTTCGTATCTCACTGAATTCTTTCTGCAATGAGATATAAAGAAGCTGAACTTCATTAAGTCCAGAGACCCAGGTATTTGATCTTAATTAAAAGATCATGGGTTTTGGCCAGATTTGAGTCCCGGCATATGGGTTCAAGTCCCAATCTGAGTTACACAGTTTCACTAACAGGTTAAATGACTACTATGATTTCAAATTAATGATGAATGTAAACAATATTTTAAGAGATCTTCTGTGAAAAATCTTTGTGTATTGGTGACAAAATCATATGTACTGCTATTACTACTGTGGTCAGTTGCCTACATTCATTATGGAAAAAATGTCAAGTTTCAAATGGAGGTTGGTGAAAATAAAATTATTTAGCATCCATATACACAAACATTCCAAGTTATATACATGATGCTTTATAAATCCATGAATCCCAGGTTAAATACTCCTAGACCCTACTCTAGAGGGAACATTTCAGGCTACCTTAAGCCTTCAGATGAAGATGACCATATTGATATGTTAATAACTGAACTCCCAAAACTTAAACCAAAATTCAGTCCCTAGCATGAGGCCTCAGACAGAGCTCCAAAACTGAAAGGCAGGTTGAACTGAACTGCTAGAGTATAAATGCAGAGTGTATTTCCAGATGAAAATTTTCAGTCAAGGACCCTACTTAGGATTACAAGACAGCCCACCAGGCAGAAATTCCCAGGTAAGATCATCACATTGAGATACCCTAGGCATGACTCCTTAGGCTAAAATATCCCAGACTGAGCCCCCAGTATCTGAGCCTCCCAAAGCCGGCCAGACCCAGCCACCCAGACTGAGCCCTGAGCCTGGCATTCACTTGGTGAGAGGCTCAGTCATATCTTAGACCACAAATCAGGCTCCCATATTGAATCCTTAGGTGTCTCAAGAGTGAACTGTCAACATTTAAACCCTCAAAGTCAGGTTCTCCATAGTGAGCCTCTAGGCAGAGCCATAGAACTAAGACCTCAAACTTAGTTCCTTGACGGAGATTGAGGGTGATACCTTGAAAGTGGGCCCAGACTGAGTTCCCAGAAGGACCTCTCGCACACTGAGGCCACAGATATCCCCCCACTGAAAATACAAACTAATCCCATATTCTGAAACAGATTCCCTCAGACTGAAAACCTATTGTCCCAAATAACATGCCCAGAATAAGCCCTAGAGGGAATCCTCAGAGAGAACAACCAGTATGCACCCCATGAAAGCTATGAGGATGCATCTTGTAGACTTGAACTTCAGGAAGCATAATTGATCAAGAGCCCCAGCTACTGTGTTTTTAAATCCATCCTCTCATTTGTGCAGAGACCATACTTCCCATGAGCTACTCCCAGCCAATGACTGAGTGTGGCAGGGATACTCTGGTGACTGGTTCAAGGAATCCCAGACAGTCTTGCCAAATTCCCCATAAGTTGCACAACACTCTAGAGCTCTTTCACTCAACCTTCCCTCCTCTTCTTAGTCTGGGTCAGACTGTATTATGTTCCAGTGACTTCTCTCTCATGGGCATCCCCCCTGATAAAAGTGTGCTCACTTTTGTGACAACAACCCCATCTTAGTGTCTGCTTTTCAGAACTAACACAAGCTCCAAGGAATGAGACAGTGAAGTTAATTGCTCCAGACTGAGCTGTCAGTGTTTAAGACCCATAACTCCCAATTTCAGAATGAGCCTATAGATTGAGATCAGGAGCCAGCGTGCTCCCAGATGAACTTCCAGGGTCTCAGTCTCAGACTAATAGCCCAGTCTGAGTGAGTTCTCACAGGCTTATATGGAAGAGGGAGTGAGCCTGGTCACCCCTAAAGGCCACCAGATGAAATTCTCACTCTGAAAACTTTAAGCTTAGGTTCACAGAACTACCTGCCAAAACTGAGCCCCCAGTCTAACTGCCCCTGAATGGGTTCCTCTTGAGACCCCCACTGAGGAAGCTCCCACACTGAGTCCCCAGATAGCTACCAATGCCTGAGCCATCATGACATAATCAAAAAATGAATTCCTAGACAAATATCCCAAGAGGGAGTCCTAACACTCCAGACTGAGAACCCTACACTGACTCTCGAAAATAATGACTGGAGGTTAATCCCCCAAATTGAGCCACTTTCTTTAGATTGAACCTCCAAATTCTGGGCCCACAAAACAAACCCAAAGCCCAGAATGAAGCACGAGATTGGTGATACGGATCAGACAGACCCTGGACTGAGCCTTCAGGTGGAATCCCAACAATCAAGCTCCTAAACTGAACTCTGAACTCTCATGATTTTTTTCTTTTTTTGGCTGTGCAGTGTGGCATGCAGGATCTTAGTTCCCCAATTAGGGATCGAACTTGAGCCCCCTTGCAGTGGAAGTGTGGAGTCTTAACCACTGGACTGCCGGAAAGCCCCTGAAATCTCATATTGAAATACTACTATGATCTCGAGCACCCCCAGACTTCAGTTCAGTTCAGTCGTGTCCAACTCTTTGCAACCCCATGAATCGCAGCACACCAGGCCTCCCTGTCCATCACCAACTCCCAGAGTCTACACAAACCCATGTCCATCGAGTTGATGATGTCATCCAGCCATCTCATCCTCTATTGTCCCCTTCTCCTCCTGCCCCCAATCCTTCCCAACTTTACGGTTTTTTCCAATGAGTCTGCTCTTCGCATGAGGTAGCCAAAGTATTGGAGTTTCAGCTTCAACATCAGTCCTTCCAATGAACACCCAGGACTGATCTCCTTTAGGATGAGCCCTCTATAAAATGAACATCAAGAATGGATTCTGTGGGCTGAAACTACCATACTGTCCATATTGTCCAAAGACTCAGAAATTGAACTGAATCCTTTAAAGTATGTTTGTAGACCAAGGTCCCCCAACTGTGATCATGAAACTGATTCCCCAGAATGAGCTTCCAGTCACCTAGATATTAAGTTCATACCCTCAGAACCAGTACACAAAATTGTATTCACAGAACCAGGGATTCAGACTGAGAATCCCAGGATTCTTGCTACCTGTGTAGCAAGACTGCTAGCTTTATACTCCAACTTACATTGTCCCTTTCCTTTTATGGAACAGAATCCATATTTTTAGCTGAGTGAGCATAAGCAAGCCTTGCTAAAATACATTTCCAAGTCTTCCTTGCAACTGGGTACAACTATTTGATATGTGATATATAGGCTTTGGCCAATGAGATCTGAACGGAAGAGAGGGGCAGTTCCTTGGGATTGTTTTTACTTGAAATAAATAAAGGATTTTATCTTATTCAAACCATTCACATATGGTTCAAACCACTCATATATGGTTAAAACCATCCTTAGCGTCTCTGATGAGATGCTGAAACCTCTAGAATGGGCTGATATCTGAGCCACAGTGAGTCAGCACTGTAAACCCAAATTCTCATGCTGAGCACCCAGCAATGAATGATTCAGATAGAGCTCCTGATGACCAGTATTGTGAGACTGATCCTGGTACCAAGAGAGCAATGCCTGAGTCCCCAGACAGGCAACCATAAGGTAGGTGACTCAAATAGTTTCTAGGTCAAACCACCAAAATGATGTCTCCAGAACAAATATCCTGCCTAACCTTCCTGAAGAAGTTCCCCAGGTTGTGTACAAGAGATTTAGGTTTCAGAATAAAGCTTCAGACCCCCATACTGAGACCACACTGAACTCCCACCAAAACAAAACTCAGAGTACATCAGAGTAACATCAGAATAAACTGCTAGATGGAGTACCAGTCTCTCACATCCAGTGAGTGAAGTGAAAGTCGTTCAGTCATATTTGACTCTGTGACCCCGTGGACTATAGCACACGAGGCTCTGTCCATGGGGATTCTATAGGCCAGAATACTGGAGTGGGTAGTCTTTCCCTTCTCCTGGGGATCTTCCCATCCAGGGGATCGAACCCAGATCTCCTGATTGCAGGCAGATTCTTTACCAACTGAGCCACCAGGAAAGCCCCCTTTAACTATGCCTAGTAGACAGAGTGACCAGCTGATGCCTCCAAATTGAGTTTTTTAGAGTATAATTCCCAGATAGAGCTCCCTGAAATTGATCTGCCAAACTGAGGTCCCAAGTTTGAGTCTCTAGTGCTAAGACTCCATATTGATTTACATGCAATGGTAGCCCTAGGTGGTCCACTTGGGTTGTTCGGATTGAACCCAAATAAAGGTCCATAGAGTGACTGCATGGACTAGACCCCTGAACTGATTTTTTCATATTGCAATCTTCAGACTAAGCCCCTATACTGAACCTGAGATTGTTGCCATTGTTCACTCAGTCATGTCCAACTCTTTGCATCCGCATGGACTGCATCACACCAGGCTTCCCTGTCCTTCACTATCTCTCAGACTTTGCTAAAACTCCTGTCCATTAAGTCAGTGATGCCATTCAACCATCTCATCCTCTATTGCCCTCTTCTTCTCCTGCCCTGAATCTTTCCCAGGATCAGGGTCTTTTCCAATGAGTCATCAGCTGGCCAAAGTATTGGAGCTTCAGCTTCAGCATCAGTCCTTCCAATGAATATTCAGAACTGATTTCTTTAGGATTGACTGATATCATCTCCTTGCAGTCCAAGGGGCTCTCAACAGTCTTCTCCAACACCACAGTTCAAAAGCATCAATGCTTCAGTGCTCAGCTTTCTTTATGGTCCAACTCTCACATCCATACATGACTACTGGAAAAACTATAGTTTTGACTAGATGGACCTTTGTAGGCAAAGTAATGTCTTTGCTTTTTAATACACTGTCTAGGTTTGTCATAGCTTTTTCTCCACGGAGCAAGTGTCTTTTAATTTCATGGCTGCAGTCACCATCCACAGTGATTTTGGAGACCAAGAAAATAAAATCTGTCACTGTTTCCACTTTTTCTCTATCTATTTGCCATGAAGTATTGGGACTGGATACCATGATCTTAGTTTTTAGAATACTGAGTTTTAAGCCAGCTTTTTCAGTCCCTTCTTTCACCTTCATCAAGAGGCTATTTAGTTTCCCTCTGCTTTCTGCCATTAGGGTGGTGTCATCTGGGAAACTGAGATAAACAGCGACAATATTGAAACCTATCTGAGCCCTGTGTTCCTGTAAAGTGACATGGTCCCCAAATTCTCCCTCTCTTTTGGGCTCTAAGAAAGGGTTAACAGCAAAGGACTTCCCTGTTCCTGTGTTGTCCAAGATAAGGCTCAACTCCACCTGTCTTTAATCACTCAGACAAGACCTGTCTCCTTCCTCATCACTTCATGAATCTCCCAAATCATCTACCCTTGTCTACTTGCCTCCATAGTATCCCAGTCTCCCTATTCTTTCAGACATTTCTCCTTGTTGTACAGTTTCGCTATTGAATAAAATCATCTCCTTAATTGTCCAGTGTATTTTGTCTTTTATGCCAATTTCATTGAGGTAGGCTACCACATTGAGGTAGTCAGATCCTCAGAGAAACTGCCTCACTCAGTCATTTATCCAGTCATTCATTAACCAAATATTGAGTGCAGAATGTATGTCAGGCACAGCGCTAAGCACTGGGGAGCTAACAAGACACACAAAGGCTCTGCTTTCGCAGGGTTTACAATGTGAGTGAGGATAACAAGGAAGAGAGGAACGGTATTTTTTTATTGTAACAAATTCAATAAAGACTTTTTACTTTACAATATTGTGTTGATTTTGCCATACATTGACATTAATCCACCATGGGTATACATGTGTTCCTCTTCCAGAATCCCCCTCCCATCTCCCTCCCGATTCCATCCCTCTGGGTCTTCCTGGTGCAATACACAATGGAATATTACTCAGCCATTAAAAAGGAAGTTTTTAATAGGGTAGTCAGGGAAAGCACCTCTTCGTGCAACCTAAGTTACTTCAGTCATGTCCGATGCTTTGCAACCCCAAGGACAGCAGCCCTCCAGGATCCTCTGTCCATGGGGTTCTCCAGGCAAGAATACTGGAATGGATTGCCATGCCCTCCTCCAAGGGATCTTCCCAACCCAGGGGTCAAACCCACAACTCTTATGTCTACCTGCATTGGCAGGCAGGTTTGTCACCACTAGCATTACCTGGGAATAGCACCTCTGAGGATATAACACTTAAGCTGTGCCCTTAAGGAAAAGGCAGAGGACAAGGAAGATGGTTCCAAAAAAAGGGACAAGAGCAAAAGCCAGGGAATCAGAACTTAGTATTGTCACGCGAGTGTGGATGTCAGGCAAGTGTATGTTCCTTGGTTCTTGTCTCATCACAACAAAGATTTGGAGTGATGGACATTGAAGCCCTCGGCGGGCCACAGCTCTTGGATCTTGAACAGACCGTGATATAGGTTTTAGACAAATCAGTGTTGCAGCTCTATTTTATGTAGAAGATAATAACAGGAGAATCCATTCTCAAAGCATGGGAGAGAGAGAAAGAGAAAGAGTGCACACACATTGTGGGGTGGATAGAGGAAGTGGGGGAGAGAGAGGCGGTAGGGTGGGGGGAGAGGGAGAGTCAGTCTTCGAAACGCAGGAGGGAGAGACGGAGAGAGGGAGAGAGAGAGTGGGAGCACTTTGGCTCCTCTTTTATGTTTTTTTCTGCCCCGTGGGCCCGTCCTATGCAAATTGGGCTTAGACAGGAGTGCTGTTCTACCTGCAGTTCTCACTCAGGTCCTCGGACCTTCCTTGTTCTATTTTTGTGGGCTTTTCCCTTCCTTGTCTTCTAGCCACCGCCATTTTGGACTCCTGTTTCCTATTCTAACTACCTAACAGTATGAGATGAAAAGAGCTACAGGAGATGAGGTGTGTGACACCAGCAACAGCTTTGTTAGTCATGGCAAGAAGTTTGAATTTTATTTGAAATGCAGTGGAAATTGTTTGTTTGCAGGGGGATAAAATGATGTGATTTACTTTTTTAGAAAGACCTCTCTACCTATTTGTGCAGAGAAGGAATTAATTATAAAGGAGCAGAAGTGGACGCAGAAAGACCATTGGGAAGCTATTATAATAGTTCAGACAAGATACAATGGTGGTTTTGTGTAGGTTAGTGGTAGTGGAGACAGAGATATGTGGACAAATTCAAGATAAATTTTAGAGATAAAACCAATAATACTCCATAATAAGAACTGAGTATGGAGAAGTTGAGGGAAACAGATGATTCTCAGCGTTTTTTTTGTCTCTAACACATGGCTTGCAGGGTTTTGAACCCATGTCCTCAGTGCTGAAAGCACAGAGTCCTAACCACTGGACCACCAGGGAATCCCTGATTCTCAGCTTTCTAGTTCCATAACTGGTAATTGTGTTGTAGGAAAAATGGGGAACAAGAGGATAGTCATATTCCAGGTCTCTGGTGAGTCCCTTGGACGGGCTGCCAAGTGAGGGCCCTTGTCTTTGAGCAGGAAAGAATTCAAAAGCAAGCCATAGTAAAGTGAAAGCAGGTTTAACTAGAGAGATATGCACTCCACAGACAGAAAGTGGGCCATCTCAGAAGGGGAGAGAAGCCCAGAGTGTGAGGGTGGTTAGTTTCTATGTGCTGGGTAATTTCATAAGGTGACAAGTGGGAGGAATAGTCTATCTTGGAGAAGAGTCAGGGATTTTGAGGAGCTAGGGCATCATCTACTTTTATGCCTTTTACAATCAGCCTCGGAACTGTCACAGTACCTGTGGGTGTGTCATTTAGCATACATTAATGTATTACAATCAGAGCAGAGTGAGGCTCAAGGTCCATTGAAAGTCAAATCTTCCACCATCTTGGGCCTAGTTGGTTTTAACCAGGTTATATCACATCCTCAATGGCTATGTCATTCTTCTGAAGATTGTGTCCTGTCCCCTTCTCTCCTGTCTCAGTTGTACTGAAGTAGGGAAAGGAAGCAGGAAAAGCAGATTTGAGAGGAACATCAAGATTTTGTTTTAGACATGGTCAATTTGAGGTGCCTGTTAGATATTCAAGTGCAGGTGATAAGGGGGCAATTAGGTCTACAAGCTCAGAGAATGTCAACATTCAGAAGACAGCAAAGGAGAATCAGAAGAAATAGACATGTTTCAAGGAGGGACTGGTTGACTGTGTCAGATGCCATTGGGAGACAAGTAGGGTGAGGAAAGGAAAGTATCTGTCTATTGGATTTGACAACACAAAGTCTTTCATGACTTTGACAAGAGCAATTTCCACTGAGTGGTGCAAAAGTAAACTGGAATTGGTTGAAAAGTGAATGGGAAGTGAAGGAATTACACACTTCTCAGTGTGTAATTTTAAGAAGTTTTGCGATTATAGAAACAGAGAAATAATGCATAGCAGGAAGAGCTTGTGGAATTCAAGGGGAACTCTTTTTTCTTTTTTTGGCTGCTTGGGCTTCTCTAGTTGCAGCATGTGGGGGCTTAGTTGCCCTGAAGCCTGTGGAATCTAGTTCCCCAACCAGGGATCAAACCTGAGACCCCTACATTGGAAGGTGGATTCTTAACCACTGGACCACCAGGGAAGTCTCAATGGGGACTCTTAAAGATGGTAGATGATAGAGCAGGTGCATGCATGATGAGATGGGAGTGACTGAAGGAGTGCAGTCAGTCCTTGAGTAGATAGGAGGAGTCCGAAGCAAAGGTGGAGGGACTGGTCTTATATAAGGAGGGAGAGTTTTTCCCTGTGAAGAGGAAGTTGTGTATAGAGAGGATCACAGATCTGGTGGTAAGATAAGGAAATTCTTATTTGAATACATCTATCTTCTTAATGAAGGGTGATGTGCAATCATCAGCTAAAGGTAAGGTCAGAGGCTGGGATGTGGGAGATTTAGGAGGAGAAGAGAAAGTATGAAATAGTTCTCTCTCTGAGCATAGCAGGATTGCAATGCTACCAATGCCCATCCGAGGTATGCAACCAATAATTTAGAGTGAAATCAATTGACCTATGTGGTTTTGGTTTCCTACAATAATATTCAGCTGGTCTGATACAGATGCAAAATGGGTGGTGCAAACAATTAACCTGGGTTGTTGTTGTTCAGTTGATAAGTCGTGGCTGATTCTGTGACCCATAGATTGCAGTACTCCAGGGTTCCCGGTCCTTCACTATCTCCCAGAGTTTGCTCAAACTCATGTCCGTTGAGTTGGTGGACATAGATGTCTACCACATGGAATGTACCATCCAACCATCTCATACTCTGTCACCCCCTTCTCCTCTGGCCCTCAATCTTTTCCAGAATCACAGTCTTTTCCAATGAGTTAGTTCACTGTATTAGGTGGCCAAAGTATTGGAGCTTCAACTTCAGCACCAGTCCTTCCAGTGAATATTCAAGGTTAATTTCCTTTAGGATTGGCTGATTTGATCTCGTTGCTGTCCAAAGGACTCTCAAGAGTCTTTTCCAGCATCAAATTGTGAAAACAACAGTTTTTTGCTTCTCAGTCTTCTTTATGGTCCAACTCTCACAAGACTACTATTCTCAAAGCTTTGACTATATGGACCTTTGTCAGCAAAGTGATTTCTCTGCTTTTTAATACACTGTCCAGGTTGTTATTACAAATAGCTGAGAAAAGAAGAGAAGCAAAAGGCAAAGGAGAATGATAAAACCGTTTACCTCTTACTGGGACTTGAACCTATGTAGTTGGGACTCGAGTCCAACCAAAACCCACAGTAATGAAGCTCAGGTTCTTGATGTCTCAGGGCAGAAATAATTCAATGAGAGAAAAAGTGATAGTTAAGAAGTGGATTTATTCAGAGAGAAACACACTCCATAGACAGACTATGGGTCATCATAGAGGGTGAGTATGGTCGTGAAATGTGGCCTGCTAAGTTTTAATGAGCTGGGTAATTTCATAAACTAACGAGTGGGAGGATTATTCCAACTATTTTGGGGAAGGGGTGGAGATTTCCAGGAATTGGGCCACCACCCATTTTTTGGTCTTATGATGTTGCCTTGGAACTTTTAGGGCACCTCTGGGTGTGTAATTTAGCTTGCTGATTGAGGAGCAAGGTCTAGTCAAAGTTGAGTTGTCTGCCATCTTGGACCATTTGATTTTAATCAGTTTTATGCTGTGCCCTTGGGCTATGTCATTCTTTCAAAAGTTGTGCCCTGCCCCCTTCTGTCCTGTTTCAAAGGGAAATATATATCCAAGTGAATGCAGAGTTCCAAAGAATACCAAGGAGAGATAAGAAAGCTTTCTTAATGAACAATGCAAAGAAATAGAGGAAAACAATAGAATGGGAAAGACTAGATATCTCTTCAAGAAAACTGGAGATACCAAGGAAATATTTCATGCAAAGATGGGTACAATAAAGGACAGAAACGATAAGGACCTAACAGAAGCAGAAAAGGTTAAGAAGAGGTAACAACGATACACAGAAGAACTGTACAAAAAAGGTCTTAATGACTCGGAAAACCACAATGGTGTGGTCACTCACCTAGAGTCAGACATCCTGGAGTGTGAAGTCAAGCTGGTCTTAGGAAGAATTACTACAAACAAAGCTAGTGGAGGTGATGCAATTCCAGCTGAGCTATTCAAATCCTAAAAGATGATGCTGTGAAAGTGCTGCACTCAATATGCCAGCAAATTTGGAAAACTCAGCAGTGGCCACAGGACTGGCAAAGGTCAGTTTTCATTCCAATCCCAAAGAAAGGCAGTACCAAATGATGTTCAAACTACTGGACAATTTTGCTCATTTCATATGCTAGCAAGATTATGCTCAAAATCCTTCAAGCTATGCTTCAACAGTACATGAATGGAGAACTTTCAGATGTACAAGCTGGATTTAGAAAAGGCAGAGGAACCAGAGAACCAATTTGCAACATCCACTGAATCATAGAAAAAGCAAAGGAATTCCAAAAAATCTACTTCTGTTTCACTGACTACACTAAAGCCTTTGACTGTGTGGACCACAACAAACTGTGGAAAATTCTTAAAGAGATGGGAATACCACATCACTTTACCTGCCTCCTGAGAAACCTATATGTAGGACAAGAAGCAACAGTTAGAACTGGACATGGAGCAGTGAACTGGTTCCAAACTGGGAAAGAAGTATGTCAAATCTGTATATTGTCATCCTGCTTATTTAACTTATATGAAGACTACATGCGAAATTCTGGGCTGGATGAATCACAGGCTGGAATCAAGATTGCAGGGAGAAATATCAATAACCTCAGATATACAGATGACACTACCCTCATGACAGATAGCAAAGAGGAATTAAAGAGCCTCTTGATGAAGGTGAAAGAGGAGAGTGAAAAAGCTGGCTTAAAACTCAACATTTAAAAAATTAAGATCATGGCATCTGGTCCCATTACTTCATGGCAAATAGATGGGGAAACAATGGAAACAGTGACAGACTTTCTTGGGCTCCAAAATCACAGTGGACAGTGACTGCAGCCTTGAAATTAAAAGATGCTTGCTCCTTGGAAGAAAAGCTATGACAAACTGAGACAGTGTATTGAAAAGCAGAGACATCGCTTTGCTGACAAAGCTTCATCTAGTCAAAGCTATGGTTTTTCCAGTAGTCATGTATGGATGTGAGTTGGACCATCAAGAAGGCTGGGCACTGAAAAATTGATGATTTTGTATTGTGTTTCTGGAGAAGACTCTTGAGAGTCCCTTGGACTGCAAGGAGATCAGATCAGTCACTCCTAAAGGAAATCAACCCTAAATATTCATTGGAAAGACCAATGCTGAAGCTGAAGCACCAGTACTTTGGCCACCTGATGCAAAGAGTCAACTCATTGGAGAAGACTCCAATGCTGGGAAAGATTGAGGGCATGGAAAAACGCGTGGCAGAGGACAAGATGGTTGGATGGCATCATCAACTCAATGGATGTGAGTCTGAACAAACTCCAAGAGATAGTGAAGGAAGGGAAGTCTGGCATGCTGTAATCCATGGGGTCATAAAGAGTTGGACATGGCTAAGTGACTGAACAACAACAACAAAAGTTTGTTATACCTTTTCTTTAAAAGAGTAAACATCTTTTAATTTTGTGGCTACATTCATCATCCGTAGTGATTGTGGAGCCCAAGAAAATAAATTCTGTCGCTCTTTCCAATTTTTCTCCATCTATTTGTCATGCATTTGTTAGGGGAAGCACACTGATTGAAACTGCCCACCCTGGCCAGGTTACCATAGTAACCATTTGCATGAGGTCCTCCTTACAGGAGGTCCTGGTAAGGAACAGGGAACTAATGAGCCTCCACCAACCAGAAGAGTTTGGAAAAGGTCAAAAGGAGACAGCACCACCTGTCCGACCACCTCCCAGAATCCCTCTCTCTGGCATCTATCTTAGCCGAACAAGGCATGGACCACCAGGAAGGACTCTGAGTCAGAATGATTGGCTAAGAACAACCCAGAAACTAATCCCATCACCATAAAACCTGAGACTGTGGAAGAGCTGTTCTCCTGGGTTCCTTTACCCTACTGCTCTCCACCTGGGTGCCCCTTCCCAAAAAAATCTCTTGCTTTGTAAGCACATGTGTCTCCTCGGACAATTTATTTCCAAGTGTTAGACAAGAGCCCAGTTTCGGACCCTGGAAGGGGTCCCCCTTCCTGCAACAAATTGATGGGACCGGATGCCATGATCTTAGTTTTTTGAATGTTGAGTTTTAAGCCAGCTTTTTCACTCTCCTCTTTCATCTTCATCAAGAGGCTCTTTAGTTCCTTTATGTTTTCTGCCATTAGGGTGGTATCATCTGCATATCTGAGGTTGTTGATACTTCTCCTGGCAATCTTCCCCCCAACCCCCGCCAGCAATCTTGATTTCAGTTTATGCTTCATCCAGCCAAGCATTTCTCATGATGTACTCTGCATATATATTAAATAAGCAAGGTGACAATATACAGCCTTGACATACCCCTTCCCCAATTTGGAACCAGTTCACTGTTCCATGTCCGGTTCTAACTTGCTTCTTGACCTGCAAACAGGTTTCTCAGGAGGCAGGTAAGGTGGCCTGGTATTCCCATATCTTTAAGAATTTTCCACAGTTTGTTGTGGTCCACATTGTCAAAGGCTTTAATATAATCAATGAAGCAAAAGTATGTGTTGTTGTTTTTTTAATTCCCTTGCTTTTTCTAGATCCAATGGATGTTGGCAATTTGATCTCTTGTTGCTCTGCCTTTTCTAAATCCAGCTTGTATATCTGGAAGTTCTTGGTTCACACACTGTTGAAGCCTAGTTGAAGGATTTTGAGGATTATCTTGCTAGCATATGAAATGAGTGCAATTGTATGATCGTTTGAACATCACTTGGTACTGCCTTTTTTTGGGACTGGAATGAAAACTGACCTTTGCCAGTCCTGTGGCCACTGCTGAGTTTTCCAAATTTGCTGGCATATTGAGTGCAGCACTTTCAAAGCATCATCTTTTAGGATTTGAAATGCCTCAGCTGGAATTCCATCACCTCCAGTAGCTTTGTTTGCAGGAATGCTTCCTTAAGGCCTACTTGACTTCACACTCCAGGATGTCTGTCTCCATATGAGTGACTACATCATCTTTCTTATCTGAGTCTTTAAAATCTTTGGGGTTTTTTTGTATAATTCTTTTGTACATTCTTCCCATCTCTTCTTCAACTCTTCTGCTTCTGTTAGGTCCTTGCCAACCTGGGTTATATTTGGTCAAGTCAGTATAACAATGGAAGAGGAAGACTGTATTAGTTTTCTACACTGCATACCACATTATCATAAACTTAGAGGCTTAAAAGTATGTGCTTTTATCATCTCACATTTTCTATGTGCCAGGAGTCTGGGAACAAATAGCTGGGTCTTCTCTTTCAGGGTCTCATCAGGCTCCAATACAGATGTCAGCTGGGGCTGCAGTCACATCAGAGGCTTGATTAGGTAAAATATCCAGTTCCAAGCTCCCTCAGGTTGCTGGAAGAAGTCATCTCCTTGAAGCTCCAAGAGTGAGGTCCACATTTTCTTTTTCTTTTTGGGGGTTCTTTTGTATGATTTTTTGCTCTATTTTTATTATTTTTTGTTCATTTTGTTTGTTTGTTTTTGAGGTCCTAATTTTCTTGCTAGCTTTCAGGCAGAGATGGCTCTCAGTTGCTAGAATCCAAATTCCTCACCATGTGGTCCTTTCCATCAGCCCTCTCACAGAAGTAAGAAGCCCTCTTACTTCTGAAAGCTAGAAAAAAGAGCCTCTTAAACTCTGGTCTGATAAGATGGAGTCTTAGGGGAATGACATCTTATCATTCTTGTTATACTCTTTTGGCTAGAAACAACTCACAGGTTCTGCTCAGGGTAAGGGATTGCACAGGGCATGAACACCAGGTGGTGGGGATTACTGGGGGTTACTTTAGGGTCTGTCAGCCACAAGGGCTAGAATAGTAAGGATGTTTGCAAGGGAGTGATTATAATGATGGATAATGAAAACCTAAGCTGGGTATATTAGTTTTATATTGCTACAGAACATATTGCCACAAACATAGCAACTTAAAACAACACATGTTTATTACTCACAGTTTCCATGTGTTGGAAGTCCAGACACAACTTATCAGAATTCTTTGTTCAGGGTCTCACAAGTTGAAATCAAGATACTGGCCATGGGTGTGGTCTCATATGAGGCCACGTATTATTCCATATTCTCTTCCAGGCTCACATGATTGTTGGTAGAATTTAGTTTTTATTTTTGGTTATAGAATTGAGGTCTTCAGATCCTATGGTCTTCTTGAAATTCCCTGCCATGTGACCCTATCAATAGGAAGTTCACAGCTTAGCATCTTATCTCTTCAAGGCCTGCAACTACATTCCTTACAGGGTAACAAAATGGAGCCATAATATATAAACTCCCATCACATTTGCCATATACTATTGGTTAGAAGGGCTTCCCTGGTGGCTCAGATGGTAAAGAATCTGCCTGCAATGCAGGAGACCCAGGTTTGAATTAGAAGCAAGTCACAAGTCCTGCTTAAACTTCAGGGAAGGGGACTACATAGGGGTAATACCAGGGAGTAGAGATCGCAGAGGTCATCTCAAAATTCTGCCTATCACACTAGTTAAGAAAGTAACGGAGGAGAAGAAATGAGTGAAGGGCAGTGAAAAGGTGATGGAGTGGAAGAATCAGAGGTTGAGATGTGATTGAAGAATTCTTATGCAGGGTACGTACAAGAATAGATCAGCTAGAGGACGAAGAAATGATAATTAGAGTGGTACGTTTGAAATTGAGGTTCAGGAAGGAGTTTCGTTTTTTCACTGAGGACAAGGGCGAGGCTGTGACAATGGAAGGAGGAGGTTGAGGTGGCTGAAGGATAAGGTAGAAATGAAGAGGTCAGAAAACTGAGAGGCCAGGATGGTGGATGGGTCATCTATGCCTTGTAAACTGAGCCCTGTACCCTCAAGTGGAGCCTTCAAACTGAGATCCTAAAGTAGAACACCACAGATTCCATGCCCCTCAGATCAAGCCCCAAGATTGTACTGAGAAGCTCACATAAGCCTGAATAAATTTCCAGGGAGAGGCAAGGCCCCTTGTTTGTCCTTTTCCCTATGTAGAAGCTCTTGCCCTGAGTACCCCCTGGGTCTCATGCAATGTTTCATGTTTTCCTCCACCTCTGTCAAGCTAACAGCCACTCATCCTATGCTATCTCTTCCTTATCCAGCCACCCCTAACCACCCCCTCTGCACACCTACTTTGAAGAAATGCAACAGGTAAGACTTCTACTTGAATAGAGTGAAAGAGATAGTCCCTTGGATGGACAAATTAGAAAAATGCCATGTCTTTTTAATCTCTTCTGCTTCTGTTAGGTCCTTACCATTTCTGTCCTTTATTGTGCCCATCTTTGCATGAAATGTTCCCTAGGTATCTCTAATTTTCTTGACAAGATCTCTAGTCTTTCCCATTCTTCTGTTTTCCTCTATTTCTTTGCACTGTTCACTTAGGAATGCCTTATCTCTCCTTGCTTTTCTTTGGAACTCTGCATTCAGATGTGTATACTTTCCATTTCTCCTTTGCCTATAGCTTCTCTTCTTTTCTAAGCTATTTGTAAGGCCTCCTTAGACAGCCATTTTGCGTTTTTGCATTTCTTTTTCTTGGGGATAGTTTTGATCACCACCTCCTGTATAATGTTATGAACCTCTGTTCATAGTTCTTCAGGCACCCTATCAGATCTAATCTCTTGAATCTCTTTGTCTCTTCCACTGTATCATAAAGGATTTGGTTTAAGTCATACCCGAATGGCCTATTGATTTTCCCTACTTTCTTCAATTTAAGCCTGAATTTTGCAATAAGGAGTTCATAATCTGAGCCACAGTCAGATCCTGGTCTCATTTTTGCTGACTGTATAGAGCTTCTCCATCTTTGGCTACAAAGAATATAATCCATCTGATTTCGTTTTGACCATCTCCCTTGCTTATTCTTCTACTGGAATGTCAGGGATTTGTATACAGTGACGCAAAGAGAGAAAAAGTGATTGGTGTTCATTCACTCTAGGAGTGGTACCTGGGGGAAACTGTTAACAAATTTTTTGCTATTCTGAAGTTCCCTTGGTTGCTAAATGGCTTCTGTCTACCTAGCCTTCCTTTCAATCCAGTGAGTTCTCAACTCCAGCCTTGAAATAATTCCCTTTTTGTTTAAGGTAGCCAGGGACACTTTCTGTTACTAGCAAGCAAAGACTTATGATCAAAACTCACAGTTGTGGATATCCATGGTGGTCCAGCTCTTAAGAATCTGCCTTGCAATGCCAGGGATACAGATTCCATCCCTGGTTGGGAACTAAGATCCAACAGGCAAGGGAGCAACTAAGCCCACGTGCTGAAATGATAGATCCTGTGTGCTGAAACTAAGGCCCAGTACAGCCAAAAATGCAAATAAATTAATAAACCTTTTATAAACCCTCAGTTACAAGAGAGAGGATGAGGTTTGGCTGAACTGCCAACCTTACAAGAAGGATTTTGAGAGGAGACCCTTAAATATATTATTCTGAATACTAATGAATGATCTCTTATAAATTCAAATTTTGCTACTTATGCTGCTGCTCCTGCTAAGTTGCTTCAGTCTGTCCGACTCTATGCAACCCAATAGACGGCAGCCCACCAGGCTCCCCCATTCCTGGGATTTTCCATGTAAGAACACTGGACTGGGTTGCCATTTCCTTCTCCAATGCATGAAAGTGAAAAATGAAAGTGAAGTCTCTCAGCTGTGTCTGACTCTTAGCGACCCCATGGACCGCAGCTACTTATGAGTGAACTCAAATTGCTATGTGATATGGAATAATAAGCCTATTACAAACCAAACTTCAAATGAACATAATACCCCATATTATTTGCTGTCAGAAAATTTCTGGAGCCTTGGAAACGGAGTCATCTTGGCAAAATGTTGGACAGGCAAGAACCATTGATTATGAAAACAGTGTGGACAAGCAAAACTCATCCATATTTTTGCTTTATCCATTACAGATGCTATTCCATTCCAAATATGGTCCTAGATGGAAACCCTATAAGAGTGTTGCCTAGGAGAAACCAGAGCTGAACATTTCCTGGAATTCCCAGCTGCTGGGCTTCATCCACAATAATGCCAATGTCCTCAGGCATTCATTCCATCTCTGGGAACCAGGGCTTCATATGAGGGCTTTATTCAAAGATTAACCCTGGCAGAGATGTTAAGTCTGGTTTTATTTTTATTTTTAAGGAGGAGCTTTCTGAACTGTTCTTGTCAGCTGTAACAATCTCTCAGGTACACACGGAGAAACTCGTATTTTGTCTTGCAGCTCTGTACCTGAGTTGTGAGAACAGTGAGTTTGGGACATCAGGCTCAGATCATCCCTTAACCATATCTCCTTCCTGCCACATAGCCTTTAATAAGCTATAGGATTTATAATGCCAATTCCTTCAAAGATGGCCTTCCAGAAATTTGATGAGCCTGAACAATTATTAATGGAGACTTTGACATCAATGCCAAGAATCACAGTGATGTGCAGACTTTTTTCTTTTATCAAAACACCAAAACAAGATGAATATTCAAGCATCTATGCATATAGTTCCCCAAAGTTTTCCTTCAGTTGTTGCTAGATGAAGAAGCTTCCTACTGTTTTGAAGATGCCCAAGATCCTTAATAGTTTCCCAAAGGGGTTCACAAAATGGAATGTCTTTGCTGAGATCAGCAGCATATAAAGGCTGAAAACTAGTTGCTAGCTGTATAGAGAGACAATGGTACTTTGACCTAGTTACAAGCTGGAGGGAAATTGCTCGCTCTCTCCCTCCTTCCCTCCTTCCTTCTTCTCCTTACGTCCTCTGGTTGCAAATATCAGAAATAAATTCTGTCATCTTGAATATGAAATATAATTAAAGGATATAAAGAGCTTGTAGAAACGGAAGGAAAGGCTGAACATTCAGGTCAGAGAGGACAGGATCCAGAGCAATTCTAGACTGATGAGCTTTTAAGGCTATTCCATCTGGATGAAGGTATTCCATCTAGTTTTAAATGAAAGTACTGTTTCACTCACTTTACTCCCTTTCTATTCAAAAGGTTATCTGTGGAACAGCAGCACTGGCATCATCTGGGAGTTTTTTAGAAATGCAGGATTTCAGGCCCCACTGGCTCAGAATCTTCACTGTAACAAGACTCTCAAGTGATTCATATGCACATTAGAGTTCAGTAAAGCGCTGACCTCTTCAAGATCCAGCTGGTTTGGTTTGGGTCATGTGCCACTCCCTTGACTAGAGGAAAGCACGATAGTCATGCTTTGCCAGTCCTACCAGAATATATCCAACAGGAGAATAATCATTCAAATCTCCCAAATCAGAGTGCTGTTACCAAAAGAGCGAGGAATGAATGCTGGGTGGTTGAGAACCAATTAAATATCCATTTCACTCTTGTACTTCCTTGGGAGAGTGAGGTTTGTAAGGTTTTTCTCCTAGGAAGTGTTAACAAAATTGTGTGTTGTTTCGATCTGGGCCCTCCTTGGAGGTAATGAGGTTATTTTGCCCAATAAAGGGAATTTCAGGGGCTTAAAAAGGAAAGTCTCTCAACTCCTGGGATGAATCCCTAAAGAATTGAAAGTAAGAGTGTCTGTGATGGGCAAATGCCTGATTCAACTGAAATCCAAGGCCTTTGAGGCAGTGAGGTCTCTGAGAAGAGCTGAGAGTATGCCCAGAAACACTGGTCACTTAGAGTTGCCACTTGGGAAGATTTTGAAGGACTTTGCTGACCTGTACTGGAAGCTTTGCTCAGGAGTGAACCAGCAGTGTCAGATGGAAGGCAGCAGACCTGTGTTCACTAGTCATACATTGTAACAATGAGGTACAATGGCAGACATGGCAGTAGAGGCTTTTCTCTGCCGAGGCATGGACAAACAGACCAACCTCCTTTGCAATCTGTGTAAGCTAATAGATAAACCAGAGGAAGAGAGGAGCCAAAGAGGATGGTATTGAGCTTCTTGCTCTTCTGACTCCTGAAAGTTCAAGTCAGTTTTCATCTAATTTGGAGAAATACAAAAGATGTTACTCTTCTTGCTCTTCAAGAATTGTAAGACTATTCATACAGTCTACATGTGTTCTTATGTAAATTGTTAGTTCAGTGCCTCTCTTCCCAACAAGAAGACATCAAGAAGGACAGGGAGATTGTCTGACTTACTCATCCCTGGACCTCCAGAACCCAGCACATGGTAGATGTTCAACAAATGTTTGTTGAATGAATGACTGTGGTAGGGATGTCAATGCTGTAGGGGTCTCAAGACAAAAGCATTGATATTGGACAAATCCTAAAGTTATCTAAATGCCTTCTGCCTAAATGTATGTGAAAAGTACAGCCCAATGTGGTCTCTTATTTCAACATTCTCAAAAAATGACTCAAATCCTAGCCACTTGAAAAACCCAATATTTCCCTTAAAACTGCTGAAAATTCTTAGCAAAATTTCATTTATTCTGGTCAGATTGCCTACTTGTTCTGGGCTCTACCTCTCCTTTGCATTGCCCTGGTAGGTGGCATAGCTATTCTTGCCCTTTTCATGGGGGGCTTCCCTGAGCTGCCAGCAACAGTGCTTGACACTGTTTTCACCCTGTTCCTTCTCCTCTTCATGGTCCCACCACTCAATCCTTTCTTCTTAGGCCCCCTTGACCTCCTCTAAGGTCACTGTCTCTACTCCTTCCTACCCCTTACCAGATCAAGAGACTCTCAGATAGCATTTTGTAGGGAGAGAGCCCTACAAGACAGTCTTTATTTTCCTCTCCTCTTTTTCGAATCTTTATTATACTATGTTCTGTTCCAATCAAGGGTTTTTCTTTTGCACAAAGTGCATTAACTTTGTACAATGGTCTAAGTTAGGAAGCAAAACAAAACAAAAAGCTGAGTGTTATCTATTTCATTCTCTTTATGTTTCTTCTCTAATGATCTTAATTCCAAATTCCCTTAGAGGCAACAATGTACTGCATTGAATAGCATCTTCTCCCCAAATTTACATCCACCCGGAATCTATGAATATGACCTTCTTCGGAAATACAGTTTTTCCAGATGTAACAAGGTTAAGATGCAGTCATACTGGACTGAGGTGGGCCCTAAATCCAATGGCCAGTGTCCTTATAAGAAGAGGGAATATAGGACACAGACACTGAAGACAAACACATAGGGAGAAAACCATATAAAAACAGAGGCAAAGATTGGAGTGATGGATCTACAAGCCAAGGAACACCAAGGATTGCCAGCAATGACCAGAAACTAAGAAAGAGTCATCAATCAGATTCTCCCTCAGAGCTTCCTTAAAGAACTAACCCTGATGACACTTTGATTTTGGATCTTTGGCCTCTAAAACTGTGAGAGGATAAATTCCTGTTGTTTGAAGCCATTCAGTTTGTGGTATTTTGTTACATAATACAAATAATTGTATTGTAATTATGCAATAATTACTAATTATTACAAACTAATACAAACATGGATGCTCTTGTTTCCCAGTGAAAGAGTCAGGAAGGGTAAGCCAAAAAAGTAAAACACAAAGATTAAGATTACAAGATCTTATCCTGAGATTTTTAGTATGGCCTACTAGCTTGCTAATCAAAGTGGGTCCAAGAAGCAGCAGAATATGGTTTAAGAAAGGTTGGTCCAAGAAAATACTGTCACATGCTATAACATGAATGAACCTTGAGGAAATTATGCTAGGTGAAATAAGCCTGTAACAAAAAGACAAATACTGTAAGATTCCAATTGTATGAGATACATAGAATAGGCAAAATCCATAGAGACAGAAAGTAGAATGATGGTTGCCAGGGGTTGGGGTAGAGGATAATGGGGAGTTTAATGGGTACAGGGTTTCAGTTTTGAAAGAGGTAAAGAGTTCTGGAAATAGATGGTGGTGATGGTTGCACAGCAATGTGAATGTACTTAATACTACTGAACTGTATACTTAAAAATGGTTAAGGTGATAAGTTTTATGTTATGTGAAAGTCACTCAGTCGTGTCTGACTCTTTGCAACCCAGCCAGGCACTTATGGAGTGGCTGCTTGGTTGAGCAGAGAACCAGTACCAACAGAGATGGAGAGGTGTTTGTTTGTTTTTTTCTCTCTCGGTTGTACCACATGGCATGTGAGATCTTAGTTCCCTGATCAGGGATCAAACTCATACCCCCTACAGTGGATGTGCAGAGTCCTAACCACTGGACTGCCAGGAAATTCCCCCAGAGATGAAAAGCCTTGAGTTATATTTGTCTGATGAAACAAAAGGAAATAGAGTGCATGACTTAGTGATTAGCATATTCCTATCTCTGATCTTGCGTCTCCATTAAGGTTGATGGTTATGAACAACAAAAATCAACTCTGTGCTTCTAGAATCTATGCATGTTTGGAGGACCGGGTTAAGAACAGGGCAGGAAATAAGAAAGAGAGCTCTGAGGAGTGAAAAACTTCATCCTCTCCTCCCTCATTCTTGTATTCTTTGCTTATAATTTAAAGAGAGCATCTAGTTGACTAAGGTTAGAAATCAACTCCCTTCAACACACTAAGGATCAAAGAATTAATATCTAGCCTATTCAGGTTTTCACCCTTCATGAGTTTTACTGTCTCATGAAGACTACATACAGTGTAGTAGTCTTAATTATTTAAGATGCAAGTAGTTTCAAACCCTACTCGACTGGCTTAAAAAAAACAAAAAAATGCATTATTCCACAAAAAAGGAAGCCCTCAGGTAGGGGAACTTTTGGGACCCAGAAGTACCTCCAGGACCCAGTTTATCCTACTCTGCCATTCTGTGAAACTCAGTGCATTGACTTTGTTCTTAGGCTACCTTGCCTGGCTGGCTGCTGCTGATCTCGGCATCACTTCCAGACAGGATAGTATCAAAAGACAAACCAAGAGGACTTCCCTGGTTGTCCACTGGTTGTCCAATGGTTAAGAACCTACCTGCCAATGCAGAGGGTACGGGTTTGATCCATGCTCTGGGAAGATCTCACATGCCACATAGTAACTAAGCCCACACCGCAACTACTGAGCCATATAGCCCAAGCTCCACAACAAGAGAAGCCACCATAATCAGAAGCCTGCAAACTTGCAACTATAGAGTAGCCCCCACTCTTTGAAACTAGGAGAAGTCTGCATATAGCAAAAAAGCCCCAGCACAGCCAAAAATTAATTAATTGATTAATTAAATTTTTTAAAACCCCACAAACCAAGGAATGGTTGCTCTTGACTTCCCTCGTGGTACAGTGGATAGGAGTCCACCTGTCAGTGCAGGGGACACAGGTTCAATCCCTGGTCCAGGAAGATTCCACATGCCTTGGAGTAACTAAGCCTGTGTGCAGCAACTACTGAAACCCACGCACCTAGAGCCTGTGCTCTGCAACAAGAGAAGACACAGCAATGAGAGAAGCCTGTGGGCAGCTATAAAGACCCAGTGCAACCATAAATAAATAAATGAAAGGAATGGTTGCTTCTTTGTGTGTTTCTTTTCAGGTCAAAAAAATCTTTTTCACAATTCCACTCTACAGCAGACCTCCCTTTCTGCTTCATGAGTTGGGACAGTGACACATTCTCCTTTAACCAATTTCTGGAAAGAGGATTGGGACCTCTTATGACTGGCTTCAGCCAATATTTCTCAAACTTCTTAGCCACAGGACATCTTTACATTCTTAAAAATTATTGATGATCTCAAAGAACTTTTGTTTATATGAGAGATAGCTACCAGTTTATATATCAGAAGTTGAGAAATTTTAAAAACATGATTGCAAGACCAAACAATGAAATACACTAACTTTTTGTGTATTTCCATATAGATACAAGGAAACTTTTGCGATTTAAAAGTAATAATATGGGACTTCCTTGGTGATCCAGTGGCTAAGACTCCATGCTCCTAATGTAGGGGGCCTGGGTTTGATCCCTGGTCAGGGAACTGGATCCCACATGCTACAACACATGTTTATATGTTAAACCTTGGAAAATTCTAAAAAATACAAAAATATACAAACATTCTGTTAACTGTCAGAGTGACAACATCATGATGTTACGTAATCTCTGGAAAACTCCATTTTGTACCTGTGAAATAATGAGGGTAAAAAAGGAAAATAACATCACAAGAAGAGTTTTGACCTTGCAGTCTAAAGGGGTCTTAGGGATCCCCTGAGAATCTCATATCATGTTTGAGAACCACTGGCTTAAATCACTCAGGACTTAGTCCTGAATCATATAGGGGAAAAGTGGGCCCTGGAACCAAGGAAGAGCCCTGACAACTTGGAAGAAGGGGGCAATTGACAAGGCTTGTTACAATGTTCAAAGAGAATTCCCCAAAGACAACAAAGGAAGGAGGAGAAGTGGGTCTAGGCAACCATAAATCAACAAGCAATATCTCCAAATCTCTCTCCCTTAGACAGGACTAGCCATGCTCTTTCAGTTCTGTATCTCTCCTTCTCAAGGATGGGCACACTTGTTAGTGGAGCCATTCTTTCTTCAGATGTGGTCATAGCTCTAATTTGTGTAGGCATCTGGCCACCTCCCATTATATATTGATTTCATTAGATCATTGTTTCCTAAACAGCAGCCACTGAAGAATCACCTTAGGAAATTTTCCAAGATCAAGTACCACATTGTCTATTACATTTTATTCACTATCCACTCCATTGATTGAAAGTCTCTTTAAACTTCTCCAAGGAGTAGCAGGAAAAATGATCCACCAGACTATTGATTCTTCATTAGAATTACATTTGTGTGTGGATTAAATTGGCCTTAAAAGCCTTTTCTGTTTTCATTGTCTTATCAGATCCTGTGGTCCAGGCAAACCTAATGTTTAACAATGTGGTTTCTTAGAGGAGTTTTCTTTCCTAGAAAGTCAAACCAAGTTCTTGGGGCATCACTAATTGCATCTGGAGCAAGATAAAAGAAGAAGCTTTAAATTCCTCTTTTGTTTCATTTTCCCCTTCCAAAATGAATGGCAAAAAAGGAGACTACAAGTGAACACTCCCTATTTCCTGCTACCCTCTCCCCTCTGCTCCTGAGGATCAGCCTTATTCAGATCTGGGAGGTGGGAGGCCCCAGTGGCTCAGAACAGCTGCAATAGCTCCAGAGTCTCAGACATTACTCATTCTTAAATCTAGGAGAAGGGATGAAGGGTAGGGTCGGGGTGGAGCAGACAAAAGCGATAGAGTGGGGTAAGTGATGAAAGGAACGTGGAGAGTTATATTGGTCCTAAGACTGTTGCTCATTGAAGGGAAAATGAGAAGAGTGAGACAAAGAAACAGAAAAGCAGAAATTTGAAAAAGGAAAGGGGCAACACAGAGGGAAGCCAGGAAGGAGAAAAGGTCTGAGAAAGACCAAGGGAAAGAGAGACAGAAATGAAGGAAGACCAGAAAGAGTAAACAAAAGTGGTGGACAAGCTTCTCTAAGCCCCTCTGGGGGAATTATCACCATTTTTCTGGGTAGCATTCCACTAAACTTTCTTAGGGCAATCTCATTTTTGTCGTGTTCACATCCAGGGTTTCATTCTGTCTGTTCCATCAACTTTTTCTTTGAAGGGAGTATTTTATTCATTGTACAAATGAAGAATTTGAGCCTCAGAAAGGGAAAGCCATTTGTCTAAAATGCCTCAGTGAGTCTGTAGAGGAACCAAGACTGAGGCCAACGCCTTCTGAATGCCTACTAAGTGCCGGGCCTAATCTAAATGCTTTGAACATATATTTGATCCTCATAACCACCTTGTAAGGTTAAGTAGGGATTAATATCCACATTTCTCACAATTTGCATAGATGTACAACTGTTCCTGGACTCTCTTGCAGGGCTAGCCTACTGCCTGTCATTCTTCTGGAAGGTCAAATCTTCCTGGGAACTATTCCCTTGCCCACTTCCACCTCTCATGCAGTAACCACCCCCACCTCTCCACTGAGGGAATTGTTTAGGGCTGGAATGAGTCTGAGCCCACAGTTTCGGTAGACGTTAGAGCTTCTCTTAGAGGCAATAACAGTCCATTCTTCTCAGGGCTAAAGGACTTCCTCAACGTATGCCTTATGTCTTTTCCTCCCTCCACTCTGCTGCCACCTAGATCCAAACTATCATCTCTCAGCTGGAATATTGCAACAGCCTCCACCAGTCTCTTTGATCAGGACTATCAACAATTGCATGGTTTGTACACTGTGCAAGGATATCTGGCTAGGGGCCCAGTAGGGGCTGAAGTCCAGCATGTATTCTGGTGCTGTCATGTACCCAGGTGTGGAGCTGCATCTGCAGCCCAAAGGGGCATCTTCTTCTTTAGATAAAGGCCCTCTCCTCCAAGCCAAGTGTCATGGGAGTTATGTCCACCTGGAGAAGGTACCATTTTTGAAGTCAAACAATGATAGGCAAATATCACCTAAACAGCAACCTTGTTCTTGCTTCCATCCTTGCCTCCATCAACATATTTTATAGCAGTCAAACGGGTCCAGTGAAAACCTAAGTCAATGATATCCCTCCTTTTTTCAAAATCCTCCTATGGCTCTCACTGCATTCACAGTAAAAACCAAAGCCCCAATAGTAGCCTACAATGTCCTGCATGATCTGCTTCCCAATACCTCCATAATCTTAGCTCTTATCTCTCTCCCAATCAATCACTCTCTCCTAACTGCACTAGACGTCTTTCTGTTTCTTTTTTTTAAATATTTATTTATTTGGCTGTGCCTGATCTTTAGTTGTGACATTTGAACTCTTAGCTGTGGCATGTGGGATCTAGTTTCCTAACCCCAAGATCAAACTTGGGGCCCCTGTGTTAGGAGGGTGGAGTCTTAGCCACTGGACCACCAGGGACGTCCCCATCTTTCTGTTTCTTAAACATACCAAACCCATCTCATCTCAGTGTTTTGTACTTGCTTTTCCCTCTGCCTGGAATTCGTTTCCTCCAGATAGTCATACCACTGACTTGCCATCCTTTAGGTCTGAGTTCAAATATATTCTTTTTATTTTATTTTATTTTTTCTTTACATTATTGTGTTGGTTTTGCCATACATTGACATGAATCCGCCATGGGTATACTCAAATATATTCTTAAAGACGCTTTCCCTGATAACCTTATCTAACGTAGACCTCTCCACTCCAACCCCGTTTCCCACTTGATTACATTTTCTTCATATAACATTACTATCTGAACTTCCCTTTTTTATTTATTATTTACTTATGAGAGCTGAGCCTACATCTGCCTTGTACTTCATTGTATCACCAGCATCTAGAACATTGCCTGGCCCAAAGCACATTCTGAATAAATTTTTGTTGAGTGAATTAATTTATGACTTTTCTCTGGTAACTAAAAGTACAGCCTCAGGTAGAGGATCTCACATAATATACTCACTCCCACGGGAGAACAAAGCTGATAGTTAGGGAACCCTTAGTTCTATAAGCCACACATTAGTACGCAGAGCACAAGTTTGATTATCAATTCTGAGGAGTGGGAAGAAAAAAGGATTTGTGACATCAATGGAATTGCAGTGAACACTCATTTCCAGTTTTCTCCATTACTGCATTACTCACTCAGGATTCAAAGTCCTAAAAGAGAGCCAAATTTGGGTCAAGAGCCCACACAGTATCTATACCAGAGTGGGGGTAAAAAAAGGATCTGGCCCCGTTGGCTTTTGTAACAGGAGACAGCAGTGGGAAGCAGGTGTTGGGAATTCCCCTCCTGCCTAGACTACACACAGTGGAAAGTATGAAACTGAATAGCCCCCAAAACAACTGTCAGGTTTTTAGGCAATGAAGTAGGAGCCTCAGTCTGAAGCAATCTCTTGACAATTGCCAAGAGGAAGTGAAATGGAAGTTGTAAGGTCCTTAAAGGACTAGCTGATATGGTCATCTTGGGAGGAAACACAAAGCCAAACCCAGAGCAAATGTCAGAACTGGTCAC
>ML663487.1:1275755-1305692 GCA_007570785.1 Antilocapra americana | reverse complement strand
TGATCAAGTCTGCTCCCCGGTCCTGAGGCTAAATCTTCTTTGGAGATAACGAATCCGACATCATTCACCATAAGCTACCAGCTTTGGAAGTTAATGAACTACAGCTATGTATAACAAAATGGGTAAATCTTAGAAATAAAATGTTAAGTAGAAACAGCAAGATGCAGAAGAGTATGTAGAGCATAATATTATATTTATGAAGTTAAAATGAGGAAAAATTAAACAAAATATTATTTATAAATACATATATAAGCCATAGAGCTTTTTAAAAACAATATAAAATTCAAAATAGTGGTTAACTATGTGGAGAGGTAGGAAATAGGATAGAGAAAAATATTCAGATAAATGCAAGGTATTGGAGATGTTATAGTTTTTAAGTTGGATGGTAGCTTCAGGGGTGTTTATTTTATTATTAATATTAAGCTTTATGACAAGCAATTTGAAAATATTATTTTGTATGCATTAAATATTACTTTAAACTATTTTAAAAATAAATTAGGAGTATTTTTATTTTTTATTATGGAAAATTAAAAGCATTTTTTTACATGTAACGAAAGCAGCAAAGTTCATTTTTCTAAATTGAAAGGAAAAATACAGGGGGAAGAAAAGTTTGGTGAGCTCCTAAGAGGATCAAGAAAAGGAATACAATTCAAGGAAAAGAAAAAAATCTTCCATTCTGAACCATGTTATTATTTTAATCCTAGGTCACTTAGGAAGCTATGCTGGCTGAAACTGGAATTTATTAAGAAGATTATACTTTCACCTGCAGTTCACATCAAGTAATTTTCAGCCATGTTCTGTTTCTTCATTTTTAAATAGTTGTAAATGCTCTCCTTTCTCAAATCAACCTCAAACTTCAGAAACTACCACATGAAGAAGTAAATGAGCTACTTTGGTTGGGGCTAGAATGGGGTCAGTCTCAGTTATACTCTTGGGGCTTCCCTAACTGGTTCTGGGATCTTATGTAATTCCAGACCTTGGGTAGGTATTGAGAAGGAACATTTGTCCTCACAGGTTATTGTGACATTGTCCACTTGGCATCTTTAGATTGGCAGTATCTCTTGCCAGCCTTGGGATACAGAAGACATTTTTAGTGTTTATAACCCCAAGCCTTGCATTTCTTGTGGTAAAATTTTGACAAGCTTGAGACACTTTTGATTTACTGTAATAATTAATTAAAAAGTATATAACTCCCTTGCTAACACTAGCGATGGGGGCACTCTCTGTCCCCCTTCTGATGTCTATGTCAGAAGCTTTCTCTATCCTTTTTCTTACCTTAATAAAACTCTGCTACACAAAAGCTCTTGCATGATCAAGTCTGCTCCCCGGTCCTGAGGCTAAATCTTCTTTGGAGATCACGAATCCGACATCATTCACCATAAGCTACCAGCATTTCTGTCTCTCAAGGTCATTAAAGCAGCCATTCTACTCTGAGGCTTCTTCAAGAAGCCACCAGAAGCAAGGCTCAGTTTCTACCTGACTTTTTTCCACCTTCTCTAACTTCAGCCCAAAGGACACTCCTTGTGAATCTTATGGAAGTCCCATTCTCCCTCAAACCCAATTCTTCTAACTGTGCTCAAGTTTTTAGAAAAGAAAGCTCAAATATCTCGCTAGCTAATCTGCTTTCAGCTTGACCACATACTTCCTACAAGGCTATGAAACAGAGTCTGCTATCTGGCAGAAAGCGGGAAAAGAAGAGATGAAATACAGGGAGAAAATACCCTAGTATTTCAAAATAACTGGAGATAAGCAAAGGTTTTTAAAATAGAGTTCAAAGGGTACTAGCCATAGAGTGGAAAAAACTCAATTTCTTACAATAAACAACTGTCTTTATCAAAAGACACTGTTAAGAGTTTGAAAAGGCAAGACATAAAAAGGAAAAAGATATTTGAAATATATTGGGTTGGCCAAAATGTTCGTTCAGGCTTCCTGTAGCAGTTAACCAAAAACCCAAACAAACTTATTGGCCAATCCATGTATATCCAACAAAGGATTTATGTTAATAATACATAACAAAGTTCTAGAAATCTAAAGGAAGGAAAATGCAGACAATCTAATTGAAAACTGACTTAAAACCAGCACCACACAAAAGAAAAAATGTTCAACTTCATAAGTCATAATGAAAATGCAAATTCAAATCATAATACAGGACTTCCTTGGTGGCACAGTGGATAGGGATCCACCTGCCAATGTAGGGGACTTATTTCGATCCCTGGACCAGGAAGATCCCACAGGCTGCATGGCAACTAAGTCCTTGCACCACAACTACTGAGCCCAAACTCTGGAGCCATGTGCTGCAACTCCTGAGCCAAGGTGCTGTAACTACTGAAGCCCACACACCTAGACCCTGTGCTCCACAAGAGAAGCCACCGCAGTGAGAAGCCTGTGCACCACAATGAAGAATAGCCCCCACATGAGGCAACTAGAGAAAGCCCTCACAAAGCAACAAAGACCCAGTACAGCCAAAAATAAATAAATAAAATTATTTTTAAAAATCATAATGTAAAACCATTACATACCTACTAGTATGGTTAAAATAGAAAAGAAGAACAATACCACATGTTGGCAAAGATGTGGAACATCTTGATGGGAAACATAAACTGGTACAATCACTTTCGAAAACTAGCAATAACTACTAAAGCTAAACATACGTATACCCAGTGACCCAGCAATTCTATTCCTCATATACACCCAAGAGAAATACATACTTATGTTCACCAATAGACATATATAAGAATATTTGTGTTAGCATTATTTATAATAGCCCCAAATGGAAATGACCCAAATTCTCATCAACGGTAAAATGGATAAACTATAGTGTATTCACACAATGGAATAACATAAAGCAATGAGAATGAATAAGTCCCTACATGAAACAACATGGAAGACTCTCACCAATACAACATTAAGTAAAAGAAACCAGACATGTGTACATACTGTATGATTACATTTATATAAAGTTCTAAAAGAGGCAAAATTAATCTTTGGTCTTAGGAATCAGAGTAGAGTTATCTTAGAGATGAGTAGTGACTGGGATGGCATATGAGGAGAGTTTCTGGGGGACTGGTCATGTTCTGTTTTCGGGTCTGGATGCTCACTACACACCTGTGTTCTCTATGAAAATTCATTAAACCCTACACTTAAGATCTGGATATTTTTCTATATGTATATGATACTCCAATAAAAGGTCTACCTAAAAAAAAACTTTTACCTAAAATATATCCAGCCACATTGAGCCTGTAAGTCTGAGGCCAGACTCTGAAATGTAATTCACCAAGGTAATCTATGCCCTTCCATTTTTCCTAGTGCTACCCTTATGCAGCTTTTCCTGGAACAAAGAGGACTCAGCAAAATTTCTTCTATAGATCCTCTTACTGGAATTTTGAATAAAGTAATCTGACCATATATGTAGATTTTCATTAAATATGGTGAGTGATCACCCACTGGAAATTTTACTCCATACTTACCTTATCTAGAAGTGAGGGACATCAATTTATTTGACCTTACTTGCCCTGCACAGCTTCACTTGATGTCAAGTCTCACCTCTCAAGCAAATTACAAATATCTCTCTTCTTTTCCTTCTTTTTCCTTCTCCAGGTTCTCATTTCATACCTTCAACTAAACAGGAGACGCAAACATTATTGCTTCTAGGAATATCACATATGCTTTTTATAGAAAAGTTAAGCAGTAGAGAAAAGAACAAAGAAGGCAACAAATACCCCCCCAAACCCCACCACCCAGGAATAACCAGAGTAAACAATTGGTGAGGTCTCTCTGTAGAATGAATTCAAACAGCAAAAAGGATATATAGCTGAGTAGATGTCTGGTGGATGGAGAGATAATTTTATGAAAATTAAAGCCACAAATTGGGAGAAAATAAATTGCCATAAATACTGCAATGAAGGATTAACACCCAGTATAAATAAGCAACTCTTATAAATGAAAAGGATAAGCAATTCAGTTAAAAAGTGGGAAAATGATATGAAGATAATTCACACAAAATGAACCACAAAAGAGCCAATAAACATATGAAAAGATGGCAAATCTTACTAGTAATCAGGAAAATTAAAAGTAAAATGACATTAGAGTGAAAGAGATGGAACTTATTCCCACATCTATGCAATCTGATTGGTAATATTTCACATCCATCTGATTTAATTAAATTTAAAAATTAACTAGATCTGGTAATATCAAGTATTGGTAAGAAAAAAGGTCTCAGACATTAATGGTTGGAATATAAATAAGAACCGATAGTTTAGGAATTAATTCAGAAATATCTAGTAACATTAAATATTGAGGTCCAGGAGAAATCAAAGCACTTGTTTGGAAAAAGACTTTTATAAGAATTTCACAGCTACTGTATCTATTGCCACATAATAGAGTATCCCAAAATTTAGTGTCTTAAAACAACAAATGTTTATTTTCTCAGTTTCTCATTTTCTCAGTTTCATTCACAGCTTAGTTGAATGCCTCTGCCTCAAGATCTCTCACAGGGCTGCATCAAGGAATCATCTGGGGCTGTGCTCTCATATGAAGATTCAACTGAAGGAGGTAGATTATACAAGTTCATGTGTACCAGGAGGCAGAGATCATTTGGGGTCAATTTAGAGGTTGCCTACCACAGCAAGTTTATTCAAATCAGCCCCAAACTGGAAACAGCTTGGATGTTCATTGATAAGAAAGTGGATAAACAAAGTATGGTACATTCATACAATAGAATGCTATTCAGTAATAAAAAGGCTGAGTTAAAGAAGCCTTACACAAAAGAACAGTGCATGATTCAATTTATATGAGTTTCTATAACACACAGAACTGCTCATCTATGGCAGAAAAATCAGAACAGTGATTGCCTGGGGTAGAGGTAATTGACTAAGAAGAGGTGTGAAGGAACTTGGGCTTCTCAGGTGGCACTAGTGGTAAAGAATCCACCTGCCAATGCAGGAAAGTTAAGAGATATGGGTTCAATCCCCGGATCCAGAAGATCCCCTGGAGGAGGGCATGGCAACACACTCCTCTGTTCTTGCCTGGAGAATCCCCATGGACAGAGAAGCCTGGTGGACTACAGTCCAGAGGGTCGCAAAGAATACGACATGACTGAAGCAATGTAGCATGCATGCACATGAAGGAACTTTCTGGGTTGATGCTAATTTTCTGTGTCCTGAAATGAATTACAACAATGCAAGTACACACATTTGTCAAAACTCATTGTGTTACCACTTAAGATTTGTGTACTTTATTATATATAAATTTTACCTCAAAAGAAAAAAGAACCATAAACAAATACTGACTTCTATTTAATGAGGTATGTGCTGAAGTATTCAGGAGTGAAGTTACTGATGTCTGCAATTTTGAAAAGCATCAGAAAAATAAGATAGATTTATGGATTAACAGAGGAATGGATAGATGGATATTTATGTATCATAAAATAAGTATTGCAAAATGTCAATTGTAGAATCTAGGTGGTGGGTACATGTGAACTTATTGTACAATTCTTTCAATTTTTCTGTATGTTTGAAAATTTTCTTAATAAAATGTTGGAGAAAAATTAAAGATATATATTCCCTATAACCTAGTAATCCAATTCTAGGCATTTATCCTACAGAAAAATCTCAAACATGAGTATAGGTAGATATATGCAAGGAAGCTTACTGCAGCACTCTACGTAATAGCAAAAAGGTGGAACCAGCTCAACTGTCCTTCAGTAGAGGAATGGATAAATCAACTATGATTTGAACAGAATATACAATGGAACTAGATCTACATGAATCAACTGGGATAAGCCTGGAAAACAATGTTAATTTTAAAAGGCAAGCTTCAAAATCATACATACACTTTGAGACCTTTTTGCAAAAGCAAAGATAAATATTGTTTATGGCTACTGACATATGAAATAAAAGTATAAAAGCATTCATTGAAATAATATATACCCTGTTCAGGATGATGGCAACCATTGAGGAGGGACAAAAGGGAAAGGGATGTGGGGTGGGACTTGAGGGAGACAATACGTGTAGTAGAGTGATCAAGCATGTAAGTACTGCAATTAGACTTTGTGAATCTACTAGTATGTGTGGTGTTGGTTAAATTATTTAATCTCCTTAAGCTTTAGGCTCCTAATTTGAAAAGTGGGTATGAATGATAATCTACCTCACTTGAGGATTAAATGAGATATCAGACATATATATAAAACATTTAACCAAGTTCCTAGAATATAGTGAAGTGTGAAAGTCGCTCAGTCATGTCCAACTCTTTGCAACCCCATGGACTATACAGTTCATGGAATTCTCTAGGCCAGAATACCAGAGTGGGTAGCCTTTCTGTTCTCCAGGAAATATAGAATATGGTAATTATTTAAATGAGAATGAACCTACCACTAAGCATAAACATATTAATATATATTTTCACAATTGCTACAGGTTTTTTAATGTCAATTCTTTCCATGGCTGACTTTTTAATTTATTTATTTGGTCGTGCCATGGGGCATGCAGGATCTTACCCTGACCAGGTATCAAACCTGTGACCCCTGCAATGAAAGCAGAGCCTCAACCACTGGATCACCAGGGAAGTTTGGGCTATCTTCTTAATGAAGTCCTCAGGAAGAGGAGAGGTCTAGATCTTTCTGAGATGAAGCTGAATGTTGTTCTGGTCTTCCCTACCCTGAAAGGTGTCAGATGGCAAGATTCACAAACTTGCTAGTGAGAGATAATTAGACCCCTTTCCATGACCTCTGCCTATTCTCCAAACTTTCACAGGATATTAAGAAGCATCTACCACCATTCCCCAGACAGTAAGCAGAGATACTGGTATCACCACAGTATGTGTGTATATGTTCACCAAAGGTAGATGAGCCGTACTAGATGTTAACTGTGCTCTATGAGAAGAAACTGCAATACAGGATTGGGCAGACATCCAAATCTTACTCTAGAGCATGTATGAACTATGAGGAGTCTAAAAGAGATGAAGCTTTTCAGCTTAGGGTCTAAACTAGAGACTGGCCAATTAAATTTCTTGGTCCTTCCATTTGGGCTCATACCCTGGGTTTTGTCCCTCTCAGTCTTACTAGTCAGACTATGAGTAGCTGGAATCATAGATAACATTTTCATAAGGTTTAGAGCAGTGGTTCTCAACATGGGTGATTTTGCCCTTTCTCCTCTTTGTGGAGGAGGTGCTAAAAGTATCTGCTTTGGACTCTGCTAAACATCCTACAATGCACAGACTAGCCCCCACAACAAAGAATATCAATAGTACCAAAGCTGAGAGAGAAACTCTGGCTTAGAGGGATTAGAGCAGAACATGCCTCAATATCATCCTCCATTTCCAGGCTTCCAATCTTTTGGACTCTATCCAAGTTCCCAGTTGGCCTGCTCAGTGAAGAATGGTGGTCTAGGAATGTATATTTCTATTCTTCCACTTGCACTGAAGAAAAGGCACAATCCAACAGGTTAACTAGACAAAAGAAAGATATCCAAGCAAGGGGAAGGTCAAGATAGAAATATGCTGAAGTAGAGATCCTATGGCAATAGCTTTTAACCTCTCAAGTTCTACTCCTAAGAGAGTGATTCAATTCTGTGTTCCTAAACCTTATCACAAGTCCTCCATTTTGGGAGTAGAAAGGAATATAAGAAGCTTGAATTTTTCCCACCAACCCAAGGAAGTTGCAAACTTCAAATACGCAAGCAAGTCTTTGCTTCCACCTAGAAGGTCCTTCCCCATCATCTTGGCCTGTCTAGATCTTACCAATCTTTCAAGGCCCACATCAATGTTGCTTCAATCTGATCTCCCATAACTCCCCATAGCTATTTCTAAGTTGATACCTGTTTATAGCACACATTACTTTCTACTTTGTGTTAGGGTTATTTGGTTTCACAGGAGGTTTCCAGATTTTATACATTTGACTTTTATAACATAAGCACAGTCATATATTATATATTAACATACCTAAACCATCTTCTTTGGACTAAATTTGGACTTGGATACATCAGACGAATATTTCAAGCTATTGCCTGCTAGCCAACTCTCCAGTTATGAAAAACAAAGCCATCATGGTAGAGCAGATTTTGCAGTGATTCAAATATTTTATTACATTTTCTCTTATTTTATATAAAATACAAATGGAAAGCGAAAAACAGTGAAAGAACTAATACCATAAAATATACAAAGACTAGTAACACTATACACATCAAAAGCAACGTGTTTTTGCTGAGACTCTTGAGATAAGCATATTAGAGCAGCTGGTCAAGGGAGTTCAATTGGGAAAGAAAAGAACAAAGAACAAGGTAAAAGAATATGTATAGGTGAGTTTTCACTGAAAATACATCATTGAAAATTGAGTCCAAATGGTACAATGTAATGGTGAAGAAAAAAGATAAATATTTTTAGGTTTTGGATTGGGAATCAGTATAGATTACTACTGATATATACAGGATTCCAGAATAAGAGAAGTTCACAGCTCCACAGAGCTATTGATCAGGATACAACTTGCTATATACAGTAGTATCAAATGAAAAAAGTAGGCTGGTTTTCCAATTCCACTGATTTGCCAAGAGGGTTGAAAAGACACCTTAAAGTTCTCATGAAAATTCCCTGCTCAATCGTTTGAAAGCTATTATTAACAAGTCCATCTTCCTAACATTAAAACCTAAAATGTTAAAAAACTAATGGCCAAACACTTAAAAAATTTGTTGGAGATAAAACGACAGACCTTTTCTTGGGCCCCTGACTAAACTGTAAGCTCAAATGCTGGGACTTGGCCTTCTGTCCTGGGTTCTCAGGGCTTCCCAGGTGGCTCAGTGGGTAAAGAATCTGCCTGAAAAACAGGAGACACAGGCAGATGCACGTTCAATCCCTGGGTTGGGAAGATTTCCTGGAGGAGGGCATGCAACCCACTCCAGTATTCTTGCCTGGAGGATCCCACGAACAGAGGAGCCTGATGGGCTACAGTCCATAGGGTAGCAAAGAGTCAGACATGACTGTAGTGACTAAGCACGCATGCATGCACCTGGGTTCTTACCTTAAGTTGAACACAGAGTGCATTAACTTAATGAATGTAATAAATAAATAAGCCTGAGCCTCATTATTTTCCAGCAAATATTTGCTGAGGTCCACAGAAGATTGGACAGTTTTTTTTAGTTGTGTTTATATTTTTAAAATTTTGATTCAAATATAGTTGCTTAACAATGTTGTTAGTTTCTACTATACAGCAAAGTGAATCAGCTATATGTATACACATATCCCCTATCTTTTGGGTTTCCTTCCCATTTAGGTCACCACAGAGCACTGAGTAGAGTTCCCTGTGCTATTCAGTAGGTTTTCATTAGTTCTCTATTTCAAGTATCAATAGTGTATATGTGTCAAGTCCAAATTCCCAGTCCATCACACCCTGCCCTTCCCCTTGTATCCATATGTGTGTTTTCTATGTCTGTGTTGCTATTTCTGCTTTGTAAATAAGATTATTTACACCAATTCTTTCAGACTCCACATATATGCATTAATATACCGTATTTTTCTCTTTCTGACTTGTTTCACTCTGTATAACTGTCTCAAGGCCCATCCACATCTCTACAAATGACCCAATTTCATTCCCTTTCATGGCTGAGAGATAACACAGTTCTTGAAACAGAATGCTTTCAAATGTAAGGTTTACTTACATTTAAAGGGAGTTTCTGTTGCCAATAGGTTATATTGTTTCCAACCAGAAGTCTGCTATCACCCTTACCATTGTTCTGGACATTAAGTATCTTTTTCTTTAAACAAGCTGCTTTAAGATTTTTATCACTGGCTTTAAGTAATTTGATTATGACAAGCTTTAGTGTAGTTTTCTGAATGTTTATTCTACTTGTGTTTTGTTTTTTTTTAAGCTTTCTGGATCTGTGGTTTTCTAATTTTCAACAAAGTGGAAAATTTTTAGCCAACAGTTTTTCAAATATTTTTCTTACCCTCCCTCTCTTTTTGAAACTTCAATTACATGTATATTAAAGCCCCTTGAAGTTGTTGCACAGCTCACTAAAGCTCTGTTTATTTTTTTTTGGTCTTCCCCCCCGTCCTCTGTGTCTTTAATTTTGGATAGTTTATACGGCTATATTTTCAAGTTCATTAATCTTTTCTTTCTACAATGTCTAATGTTGAAGAAAATCTTTTAAGAAACTTGTTTTTTTAAAAAAAGATACTTTATATGCAGAGCAATGATAAAATGATAGCAGACTTCTTGCTGGAAACAATATAACCTACTGAGAACAGAAGTTCCCTTCACAAGTAGGCCTTATACTTATAAGCATTTTGCTTTCAAGAACTGTGTTATCTCTTTTGAGGACATCAGAACATTTTGTTGGAAAATAATGAGGCTATTAATCCCCTCCATTTTATTTTTCATTTCAGACAATGACTTTTTTATCTCTAGAAGTTCAATTTGGGTCTTTTAAAAAAATCTTCCATCTTTCTCCTTAACATGCTCACTCTTTCCTCTACCTTATTCAACATATAAAACATATTTATAATAGCTGTTTTAATGTCCTTTTCAATTAATTTTCTCATTGTTTCATTTTTGGGTATCTTTCTATTGATTGATTTCTCCATATTGGTTGCATTTTTCTGCTATTGTGCAAGCCTGATCATTTTTTTATTGAATCCCAGATATTGTGAGAAAAGGAAAGACACATCCATCTGAATGCAGAGTTCCAAAGAATAGCAAGGAGAGATAAGAAAGCCTTCCTCAGAGATCAATGCAAATAAATAGAGGAAAACAATAGAATGGGAAAGACTAGGGATCTCTTCAAGAAAATTAGAGATAACAAGGGAACATTTCATGCAAAGATGGGCTCAATAAAGGACAGAAATGGCATGAACCTTAAAAAAGCAGAAGTGATTAACAAGAAGTGGCAAGAATACACAAAAGAACTATACAAAAAATGTCTTAATGACCCAGATAACTAGAGCCAGACATGCTGGAGTGCAAAGTCAAGTGGGCCTTAGGAAGCATCACTATGAACAAAGCTAGTGGAGGTGATCGAATTCTAGTAGAGCTATTTCAAATCCTAAAAGATGATGCTGTTAAAGTGCTGCATTCAATATGCCAGCAAATGTGGAAAACTCAGCAGTGGTCACAGGACTGGGGAAGGTCAGTTTTCATTCCAGTCTCAGAGAAGGACAATGCCAAAGAATATTCAAGCTACTGCACAATTGCACTCATTTAACATGCTAACAAAGTAATGCTCAAAATTCTCTAAGCTAGGCTTCAACAGTATGTGAATCGAGAATTTCCAGGTGTTCAAGTTCGATTTAGAAAAGGCAGAGGAACCAGAGATCAAATTGCCAACATCCACTGGATCATAGAAAAAGCCAGAGAATTCCAGAAAAACATTTACTTCTGCCTCAATGACTATGCTAAAGCCTTTGACTCTGTGGATCACAAGAAACTGTGGAAAATTCTCCAAGAGATAAGAATACCAGACCACGTGACATGCCTCCTGAGAAATCTGTACACAGGTCAAGAAGCAGCAGTTTTAACTGGACATGGAACAATAAACTGGTTTCAAACTGGGAAAGGAGTGCGTCAAGGCTGTATATTGTCACCTTGCTTATTTAACTTAAATGCAGAGCACATCATGAGAAACACCAGTCTGGATGAAGCACAAGCTGGAATCAAGATTGCCAGGAGAAATATCAATAACCTCAGATATGCAGATGACACCATCCTATGGTAGAAAGTGAAGAGGAACTAAAGAGCCTCTTGATGAAAGTGAAAGAGGAGAGTGAAAAAGCTGGCTTAAAACTCAATATTCAAAAAACGAAGGTCATGGCATCTGGTCCCATCACTTCATGGCAAATAGATGGGGAACCAATGGAAACAGTGACAGACTTTATTTTGGGGTGCTCCAAAACCACTGCAGATGGTGACTGCAGCCATGAAATTAAAAGACACTTGCTCCTTGGAAGAAAAGCTCTGGCCAACCGAGACAGCATATTAAAAAGGCAGAGACATGACTGACAAAGGTCCGGCTAGTCAAAGCTATGGTTTTTCCAGTAGTCATGTATGGATGTGAGAGTTGAATCATAAAGAAAGCTGAGCACCAAAGAATTGATGCTTTTGAACTGTGGGTGGAGAAGACCCTTGAGAGTCCCTTGGACAGCAAGGAGATCAAACCAGTGAATCTTAAAGGAAATCAGTCTTGAATATTCATTGGAAAGACTGATGCTGAAACTGAAGCTCCAGTACTTTGGCTATCTGATGTGAAGAACTGACTCATTGGAAAAGACACTGATGCTGGGAAAGATTAAAGACAGAAGGAGAAGGGGACAACAGAGGATGAGATGGTTGGATGTTATCACCAACTCAGTGGACATGAGTTTGAGCAAGCTCTGGGAGTTGGTGATAGATAGGGAAACCTGGAGTGCTGCAATCCATGGGGTCGCAAAGAGCTAGACATGACTGAGTGACTGAACTGAACTGAGCCATTGTGAATTTTACCATGTTGCGGTCTGGATTTTCTTTTTATTCCTTTAAATGATTTTGAACTTTGTTTTGGGACAGGTATAAATCACTTGGAAACAGTTTTATCCCTTTGAAGCTTACTTTCATGCATTGTAATTGGGAACAGGATAGTCTTTAGGCTACTTTGCCTTACTACTGAAGTAACATGCTTCTGAATACTTTTCCTGATGTCTCATATGTTAGAAATTTTTTCCACACCAACTTTTGGAAATGTAAATGATCCCAGCTCTACATGAGCCCCAAGAATACCCCCCTGCTTCTTTCAGGTGATCTTTTCTGAGCCTCGGATAATTTCTTCACATGAATGTGCTGACCAGTGTTCAGCTGACGATTCAAGAGGAACTCTCTGCAGGTCTCTGGAGTTCTTTCTCTGTGAAGTTCTACACTCTCCCTGTAGCTCTTCTAATTTTCAACAAAGTGGGAAATTTTTCAGCCAACAGCTTTTTAAATATTTTTCTCACCTTCCCTCTCTTTTTGGAACTTCAATTATTTAGCTTGGAATTTAGCTTTATGAAATCTAGCTATCCTGGATTCCCTGAATCCTCAGATCCACCTCCTCAACTCAGGGAGAACACCAAGCTCCATTTGAATCCCTTATCCCTGAATTGTGGCCTGAAACCTGTCTTCAGGAGTTACCTGAGACAATTGCAGAATTCACCTCATTTATTTCCCATCTCTCAGGACTTATTTTTCTGTACTGTTTGATGTCCAATGTCCGAAAATCATTTTTCCATATATTTTGTCTATTTTTAAGTTGTTTTAGGCAGAGGGTAAATCTGGTCCCTGTTAATCTCTAGGAGCCCTTTGAAGGTCTTTAAGCAGATAAATGATAGGATGGATCTGTGGGTTAGAATGATCATTGATGCCTACCGTTCCCATACTGCTGGTATGGGAACATATGTAAAGAGACTAGCAAGGAGGCTGATGCAATTCAGATCCACATAAGCAGCATCATGGAAATCTGGCAGTAAGAAGCACAAACTCAGCTATTCCCGGGACAGATTTCAGGACTGGTTTCTGGGAAGCAGGTGGACAGGGGGAGAGCAGACCCAGAGCAAAGGCAGATTATGTTAGATGATAACAAGCCAGGAGATCAGTTAATGAAACTGGGAAACCAGATGAGAGTTAAATCTTAGACACTAATTTTGAGAAAAGGGAAAATGCAAAGGCAGCTACCCAGGGAAGGTCTGATATATTAGCTTATGTACTAAAATCCTAAGAATAAATGAATGCCTGACTGCTTGCAGCACTTATTATAAGCAACATGCACATGCCAATTAGTTGTTCAGTACCCTGTAACAATTCTTGAATTATTATTTTACTTTTCACTTGTTTATGCCTTATCTCTTCATCTGCATTCTAAGTCTACCAGAAGCAGGGACTATAATTGCGTACTTCTCTTTTCTCCAAGTAGCAGCAAAATTATTTTGTCCAGGTTTCCTGACTCTCAGTCTAATACTCTTTTAAAACTATACCACTAACCAGCATTCTTAACAGAATTTATATAGCCACTCCCCTATTGATGGGCATGCAGGCTTCTTGGTGCTTTTATTTCTGTAGGATAGACTCTGAACAGCTCAGTCAGAGGATAAGTGTATGAAGCAGACATTAATTGCCTAATCACTTGGCATTCTCTGCCTTCTTTTCCACTTACAGAATGCTAACTTTGTTCAGGTATTAAGCAGAGAACCCTGATCTCAAGGAATTCGGTTCTATTCCCTGGACTATTTGATCCAGTTATGACAAAGGAGATGTATGGGTAATTTCTTGGAAGATGTCTAGAAAAAATTGCCTTCTCTGAAAAAAAAGGAGAGTGGTACATCTCGCTTTCCTGGCGATTGCCATTTCCTTACTCCCTTTTCTGCCTTTGAATACAGATTTAGTAGCCATCTTATAAGCATGAAGTAAAAAGCCTAGGGACAAAAGCCAACATGTCAAGGATGGTGGAACAGAAGGACAGAAAAAGCTTATGTTCTTGACTACTTTGTTGAGCAGCTTAGCATCTGTGTCCCTTCAGATTTCTTGTTATATGTGAAGGAAAAAAAAACCTTTATTTGTTTAAGCCACTATTGGTCAGATTTTCTATCACTTGCAGCCCAAACCATTCCGAACTGATACTGGAGATTTTTTATTTTATTATATTCTTCTAGGTTACTTTGCAAAAAAGATAGTAATGAATCATACTTCCATTGGCAATGGATGGAAGCAGAGAAAAGAACATTCATCTGGAATTTTTTTTGGTATGTGGCATAAGGTAGGGATCTTTATTATCTTCTAATTTGAAAGCACCACATATTAAATAAATTATCTTTTTTGCACAGAATTGAAACAAATATCTTTTTGGGGGGGTGCTGTGCTGTACGGCATGTGGGACCTTAGTTCCCCAACCAGGGATCAAACTCATGCACACTGCATTGGAAGTGCAGAATCTTAGCCATTGGACTGGCAGGGAAGTCCCAATAATTTTATGTTTTCTGTAGTTACTGCTTTTCCTTTCTGTATCTCCCTCTCCCTGACCCTGCTTCCCACCCAAGATTTATTGTCTCCGGGAAGGGCCGCACAAGACAAAGAGCAGATTTTACTTTCCAATCTCTTTGTTTTTGTGTTTCAAAAGCTTACATCCTTAGAGGAAGAGGATTAGGAATATAGACAAAGCGTCTTGGCCAGAAAATATGAAGGGAGAAGGATTTTATCCAGCCTAGAGATAGCTTTTCCTGGTACTAGGGCTAGTGATAATGTAATGTTACACAGACCCCTGGGTCTGGGTAGAGGGGCCCTGTGTCCTGTTTCTTGGCACAACCCCTAGGCAGACAGGAAAATGTGAGAGAAGATAAAATGTCTTAGGCAGCTTTAACAAAAATTCCCAAGTAATTCGCAGGGTCCTTGTGCAACTAAGACTTGCTAGACCGTAAAGGAACACTGTGCAGGGAGGCAATGGGCTGGTAAGTTGTGCTGCCTGGTGACCAAGGACTTAATGGACCTCTGCTCTCAAGCCTTAGCACTGTGTAATAGACCAGGATTGTGGAATGAGCTGGTGCGGGGGGGAATGTTAAGATAAATTCTTTAACTTTTTTGTGCACTGGTTTATTAATCTGAAAAATAGTGTTAATAATAGCACCTACCTCATAGAATTCAAAGGGTTTGTATAAAGCACATAGTAATTGTTGTCTTATTACTAGTAATAGTAGCAGTTGTTGTAATAGTAGTAGTGATGGTAGACTCTGACTCATTCCTGCTACAGAAAGGATTTGTATTAATAACAAGACTGCTTGGAAAGACTATTATGGAATGTTGGAACATATACAGAAGGGTCAGTTGAAGGGAAGGAGAGAAAAAGGAAAGGTAGATAGGTCAATGCAGCCTTGTTCATTAGCCCAGGAGACTGAATTCTCTGATTCTCAGAAAAAATACACTATACTGTACATTTCTAGCAGAACTAATCATCTTCTGGAGAGTGAAAGGTCTATTCCAGCCATCCTGACTCAGGCTCTGTATCCTGCAAACATGGGGTCTTTGCAGAGCAGTTACAATTTCAGACACCTAGCAAGATTTAGTAAGTGGGCTTACTCATTTTTTTAGGCTCTGCAACAGTTAGTCAATCATATCTGGCTCTTTGCAACCCATAGACTGTAGCCCATCAGGTTCCTCTGTCCAGGGATTTTTTCCAGGCAAGAATACCGGAGTGGGTTGCCATTTCCTCCTCCAGATAAAGGAGGCGGCAAAGGAACTTAATTTAAATTTTCTCCCTGATATATGGAAAACTCAGCAGTGACCACAAGACTGGAAAAGGTCAGTTTTCATTCCAATCCCCAAAAAGGGCAATGGCAAAGAATGTTCAAACTACTGTACAATTGTGCTTACTTCACATGCTAGCAAGGTAATGCTCAAAATCCTTCAAGTTAGCCTTCAACAGTACATGAACTGAGAAATTCCAGATGTACAAGCAGGATTTAGAAAAGGCAGAGGAACTAGAGATCAAATTCCCATCATTTGTTCGATCATAGAGAAAGCAAGGGAATTCCAGAAAAACATCTACTTCTGATTCATTGACTATGCTAAAGTCTTTGACTGTGTGGACCACAACAAATTGTGGAAAATTCTTAAAGAGATGGGAATACCAGACCACTTTACCTGTCTCCTGAAAAACCTCTATGCAGGCCAAGAAGCAACAGCTAGAACCGGACATGGAACAATGGACTGGTTCAAAATTGAGAAAGGAGTATGTCAAAGCTGTATATTCTCACCCTGCTTATTTAACTTACATGCAGAGTATATCATGCAAAATGGCAGGCTAGATGAAGTACAAGCTGGAATCAGATTGCCAGAAGAAACATCAATAACCTCAGACATGCAGATGACACCATTCTAAAGGCAGAAAGCAAAGAAGAACAAAAGAGCCTCTTGATAAGGGTGAAAGAGGAGAGTGGAAAAAGCTGGCCTAGAACTGGACAGTCAAAAAACTAAGATCAAGGCATCTGGTCTCATCACTTCATGGCAAATACACAGGGAAAATGGAAACAGTGGTAGATTTTATTTTCTTGGGCTCCAAAATCACTGCAGATGGTGACTGCAGTCATGAAATTAAAAGACGCTTGAACCTTGGAAGAAAAGCTATGACAAACCTAGACAGTATACAAACCTAGACAAAGCAGAGACATCACTTTGCCAACAAAGGTTTGTATAGTCAAAGCTATGGTTTTTTTCAATAGTCATGCATGAATGTGAGAGTTGGACCATAAAGAAGGCTGAGCATCGAATTGATGCTTTTGAACTGTGGTGCTGGAGAAGACTCTTGAGAGTCCCCTGGACAGCAAGGAGATCAAACCAGTCAATCCCAAAGGAAATAAACCCTGAATATTCATTGGAAGGACTGATGCTGAAGCTGAAGCTCCTATACTTTGGCCACCTGATGTGAAGAGCCAACTCACTGAAAAAGACACTGATGTTGGGAAAGATTGAGGGCAGAAGGAGAAGGGGGCAGCAGAGGATGAGATGGTTGGATGGCACCATTGACTCAAGGGACATGAGTTTGAGCAAACTCTGGGAGATAGTGAAGGACAGGGAAGCCTGGGGTGCTGCAGTCCTTGGGTCGCAGATAGTCAGACTCAACTTAGTGACTGAACAACAACAGCAATACGGATTGGGCTTCCCAGGTGGCTCAGTGGTAAATAATCCACATGCCAATGCAGGAGACATAAAAGATGTGGGTTTAATCCCTGGATTCCCTGGAGAAGGAAATGGCAACCCACTCCAGTATTCTTGCCTGGGAAATTCCAAGGACAGAGGAGCCTAGTAGTCTACAATCCATGGAGTCACAAAGAGTCAGACATGGCTGATCACACACACACACACACACACACACACACACACACACACACACACACGACCTAGGGCACATGAGGGAAGATTGTGTTTAGGAGATATCAGACTCCATTGTAAGCCTTGAGAAATTACACTGTCCAATCTGAAAGGTGGAGTGTTTCTCAGTCAGTCACTATGCCAAAGATAACATTTCATTTCTGTGGTCATTGCTGTTGTTTAGTCACTAAGTTGTGTCTGACTCGTTGTGACCCCATGGACTGCAGTCTGCCAGGGTTCTCTGTCCTTGGGATTTCCCAGGGAAGAATACTGGAGAGGGTTGCCATTTCCTTCTCCAGGGGATCTTCCTGACCCAGGAATTGAACCTGCATCTCCTGTGTTGGTAGGCAGATTCTGTACCACTGAGCCACCAGGGAAGCCCACTCATTTCTGAGGTAGGCGATGTTTATTCTTCCTCAGAGGACACTCAACTTGTGCTGGAGGAAGGAGAGCCTCTGGGGAAGGCAGTAACATACCCTAGATGATCCAGGTGAGAAACTCCCCAGGTGCCAAGGCGAGCCTGGAGAAAAGATCACCCAGGCATCCAAGCTCTGGGAGGAGGCATCTGGATGACAAGTAAATTTTCTTTGCTGACATGCTAACATTTAATTGAAGGAGAATGTGCTGCAATATTGAGATATAAATGGATTTTTTTCTTTACCCCCTTTCTATTTTCTCTCCTCTCCCTCAAAGTAGTCACCTCTGTGGTATATCTCAGGGGAGGGAGGTGGAAAAGCAGGAAAACAAATACTCTGCCAGTCTCTATGACTTTCATGTTCCAAAAGTGTAAGCCCTAGGGAAGGTGGACTGGGTGCAGGTGCAGAGAGGAAGTATCGGAGCCAGGAAACAAGGGAGAAAGATTTGCATTAGCTTAAAAAAAGGATTTTTTTTCCTTACTCCCCTCTTCTTGGGGTGAACGATGCAGAGAGAGAAAGCTCTCTGGGAGCTCAAGCAGCATATACTTCGAGAAGCAACACTTGGTTGGCATGAAGACTCAACAGAGAAATAGCTGTGTAAAATGTCTAGGTAGATGAAATAGCAAGTGATCCTGGCGTTGAGTTCTGTGCCCCCAAGTGTGAAAGAGATGTTGGAGAGGACACAGCGCCTGAAAAATGCCATGTGGGCATAGGGCTTAGCAGTTACTGACAGGATCTAAGGACTTGGAAGCATATACCTTTTCTGTATCCTTTTGCTTGGGTACTATGTAAGACCCCTAAACTATAGCATCACCTGGGATAAGGGAAAAGAACAAGAATGACATATTGTTTTCCCAAAAATCTGGTTAAAGGAGTGCTCAGAGTCAGAAACTGAGTTCCAAAAAGAGTTAACACTCTACTCAAGGCTGTAGTAGTCAGCTGAACTTTGATGTTCATCTTAGTTCTATCTTGTTGGTCGAGGAGTTACGATCTGTGTGGTAGAGAGGAGATCAGCACCTAGTAGGGCCATGTAACTGTTATCCCCAGATCCTAATCTCCACAAATCACCAGGAGGCCTTACACCGATGCAAGTGCATGAGGAAGTTTATTGCAGACCCGGGTCTGGACCACAACACACACACCAACGCAGTGGAGTGAGGGCAGCGGCCTCGAGCCGCATGGTACAAGGCTTTTAAAGAGAAAATGGCTACAGGTGGGGTGAGGCGGAAAATGGCTACAGGTGGGGTGAGGCGGAAAATGGCTACAGGTGGGGTGAGGCGTCGTGGTGCTCCGTGATTAGTCAGGCACTTAGGTCTCACATCCCCCCTTTTTCTAGTAAATTGTGGGGCTCAATCTTGAGCGTTGTTGGGATCATGAGGTTCCTTGTCGTCCAATATTGTTTCCCTTCATAGGTACATTCCTGGAGGCTATGGGCGTCATAACAGGAGGAGTGGACGAAAGTCTCGAACATGAACGCAAGGCCTCCCTTCCCTCCCCCCTAACGCCCAAGGCTTTCCATACAATCATGAGGGCAGGACTCTGAATAGTTATAAACAACAGCATTAAGTCTTTTGTAGGCGCACTTTCAATGGGTTGTCTGGGTTCCTTGAGACAGTCCATCTTGGTGAGAGAAATTCCTCTTGAAGTACAGAGCGGTCGGCTGGGTGCGCGCGGGAGTGATGGATCCAGGTAGAAATGCCATCTACCTTGAATGTGGTGGGTGTCACGAGGATAACGATATATGGTCTTTTCCCGTGGGGCTCAAGATTCTCCCGCCAGTGTCTTTTGATGAACACCCAGTCTCCTGGTTGGTATCGGTGGGGTTTCATGGAGAGGTTTGTCTCATACAAGGCTTTCAACCTGATCCAGATGTCCTTATGGACTTGTTGCAAAGACTGAAGAGAATGAATAAGGTCAGTATCATCAGCATCTAGATCATTTATCAACTTAGACTGAAGGCTGGGCACAATGTGGGGGGGGGGCTTCCGAATACAATTTCAAAAGGAGTTAAGCCAAGCTTATCGGGGGTATTTCGGACCCTGAACAACGCTTAGGGAAGGAGAGCCACCCAGTCCCCGCCAGTCTCCCCGGTCAATTTAGTCAAGGTCTCCTTTAGGGTTCTATTCACTCTACCTGTCCTGAACTCTGGGGCCTGTATGCACAATGTAATTTCCAATCTCCCCCAAGTGCAGTAGCTAACCCTTGAGTTATGAATGCCGGTCCGTTGTCTGACCCTAGCAACGTGGGGAAGCCATACCTTGGCAGGATATCTTCCAGCAGCTTCTTAGCAACCATCTGGGCCATTTCTTGCTTGGTGGGAAAGGCTTCCACCCATCCTGAAAGGGTGTCTACAAAGACTAACAGGTATTTATATCCATATCTCCTGGGTTTTACCTCAGTGAAATCCACTTCCCAGTAAGCTCCCAGCCTGTCTCCACACTGTCTCAATCTGGGTTCGGATGGGCTCCATGTTGCATTTAAACACAATTGACAGGCTTTGCAATTAGCCACAATTTGTTCAACCTTAGAAAGAGCATCCTTGATTCTGATCTCGGCCTGTCTCAGGAGGTCCTGGTGCCCATGTGGATGGCCCGATGTATTTTTGACAAAAATTGGTTTCCCAGTTTTTCAGGCTGGATGACTTTACAGTCAGCAGTCTGCCACCACCCCTGTACACAGTGAGACATGGGCATCCCAGCTATCCAGTCCAAGTCTTCCAGAGTGTACTTGGGGTCTTTAGGCAGGCTGGGATTTCCTAGATCTGGGAGCGCGAGTGTGGTGGTCATTACGACCTCTGACTGGAGGGCAATCTCCCTGGCTATCTGGTCAGCGAAGTGGTTGCCCTTCGTGACTGGATTATTAGTCTTTTGATGTCCAGGACAGTGTATAATAGCCAGTTTTTTTGGTAATCATAGAGCTGCCAATAGGGCCAGGACTTCTTCCTTATTTTTGATTGCCCTCCCTTCCGCCATCAGCAAGCCTCTTTCTTTATAAATTGCCCCATGGATATGTGCTGTGGCTAACGCGTATCGGCTGTGGGTGTAAACATTCAGCTTTTTATCTTTGCCCAGGGTTAACGCTTTGGCTAATGGGGTTACCTCAGCCCGTTGAGCTGATGTCCCTTGGGGTAGGGGCTCGGCCCAGATAACCTCAGTTTCTGTTACAACCACCGCGCCCGCATACCTCAGTCCATTTCTGATGAAACTGCTCCCATCTGTGAACCAGGTACAGTCTGCATCCGGCAGAGGCTGGTCCTGCAGATCAGTGCGTATTCCTTGTGTCTGTATTAAGATCTCGGTGCAGTCATGAAGGGGAGCATCCAGTTCAGGTTCAAGCAGTAAAGTAGCTGGATTTAAGGTGGCCAGGGCCCTATAAATGATTATAGTTGGATTTAGCAATAGACTCTGATAATGGGTGAGGCTCGCATTGCTGAGCCAGCAGTCTGGGGGCTGCTTGAGGACCCCTTCTATGGCATGAGGGGTAGTCACATTTACTAATGACACCGTGGTGGCAATTATTTGCAAGCAAGCCGGCCACCCAGCAGCCACCGAATCCAGCTTTTTAGAAAAATAGGCAACTGGTTTCCTCCAGGGGCCCAGGTTTTGGAGTAAGACTTCTTCTACCCGGACCTTAACTTTAGGCCTCCTCCTGGGGCACTCTCTGACCCAATGCCCTTCTTCCTTGCAGTACGCCCATTGGTTTTTGTTCAGGGGTGGCCTACCTTTGGGGTCGTGTCTGTCTCTTCCGGAGGCAAGCTGCTTTAGTTGTCGCTGACGCTCTTCTGGCTCAGCGGTAGTGGCTTCCAGTAGGATCCACGCCAAGTCTCTGTTCTGCCTCTTTTCAGCTTTGATTTGCCTGTCCTCTGCCGCATATAAACCTTCTCCACTATTTCTACCAGATCTCTAAGCTGCTTTTCTCCTAGTCTTTCAACTTTTTGCAGTTTCTTTTTGATGTCAGGTGCTGCCCGATTAATGAAAGCCAGCGCCACTGTCCCGAGGTGCTCGGGTTTTTCAGGATCTATGTGGGTGAATTGGCGAAATGCATCCATCACCCGCTCTAGAAAGGCAGCTGGACTCTCATCCTGGCCCTGTCTCAAATCGTAAACCTTAGCCAAATTAGTAGGACGCCTCGCGGCTGCTCGGAGACCTGCCAATAGAGCCTGGCGGTAGACCCGGAGCCTCTCCTTACCTTCAGCGGTATTGTAGTTTCCCTCAGGACGAGTGAGGGGGAAGGCAGCATCAATAGCCGCCTGGATGGTGGTCGGGACACCCGTAGGGCCTGGAATAAACTTCCGGGCTTCTTGAAGAATCCTCTCTCTCTTCTGTGGTAAACAGCACCTGTAACAATTGCTGACAATCATCCCAGTGGGCTGATGAGTAAATAGGACAGTTTCAAGGAGGTTAATTAGTTGTTTGGGATTGTCGGAGAAAGGGGCATTCTGGAACTTCCAATTATACAGGTCACTTATAGCAAAGGGCCAATAGTGATGTAGTTGGTCCCCGTTTGGTTCTATAGGGCCAGCCGAGTGAAGGGGAAGAATTGTAGAATCTGCCTCAGGGGAAGGTCCACTCTGGAGAGCTCCCCTAGTGTTCCGGGTTGGGCCAGAGGCCTGCTCCAGCGAGGCCGGCTGGGGCCCTGGCTGGGGCGCTGGCTGGTATGGAGGTGGAACGGAAGGGAAGATGACCTCTTCTTCTGTTCCTCCCTGCAAAATGGGGTAAAGGGGAGCCGTGGGTGACGCAGCGGCATGGGCTTGTTCCTTTAACTCTTTAAAATGCCCTGTTATTAAGTTCAGGGGAGTGGAGATTAACTGTCCCATAGTGTCCGTCAAAGTCAAATAAAGACACAGGCACACAAACAAGAACAAACCAAGAACACAGATTATTACCCCGGACAGGGCTTTCAGACAAAAAGTGAAAGCAGAAACCGGTGAGGAGCGGTGTTTTGGGAACACCGCAGCCGCCTCCTCCAAAAATAACCTGACATGAGGGCTTTTGCCTTCACCCAACAGACCGAAGTCCTTTCCCCTGGGGCCCGGAACGTCTCCGGGGTCCCAGCAGTCGTGGCCCCCCGGTGCGTCCGCCTTAGCCACTTTTGACTGCTCCGAATTTAAAGAGGGTGTAATCAGAGCAAAGCACGGTTAGACGAGTGGGACACAGGACAGACACAGACACACACACTCATCAACCAGCTGAAAATTTCCTCCGGTCAAGGCGTCCTGGTGCCACGGAGATCCTGGACGAGCCCCCAAATGTTATGCCCAGACCCTAATCTCCACAAATCACCAGGAGGCCTTACACTAATGCAAGTGCATGAGGAAGTTTATTGCAGACCAGGGTCTGGACCACAACACACACACACTGACGCAGTGGAGTGAGGGCAGCGGCCTTGAGCCGCATGGTACAAGAGAAAATGGCTACAGGTGGGGTGAGGTGGAAAATGGCTACAGGTGGGGTGAGGCGTCGTGATGCTCCGTGATTAGTCAGGCACTTAGGTCTCACATAACCAACCCCTATCCCCACCCCTGTGGGATGCTGGGTTCAAAAAATAGTTACTGTGAAGCCTTTGCTAATTTCTTGGCACCAGAACCTTCAGACAAGATAAACTAGATTATTGGAAGGATGTTTCCCTGGAATAATGTAAAGCCAAATTACAAGTGGTCAATATGAATTAAATTTTCTATCTGGTGAATAGAAACATCGCAAATGTCATTTGAGAGTAAGTGGAAACCAGTGGATCAGAAAGGAATGATTCCTGCCATACACTGCTGACTAGCTATAATTGCCCATTCCCCTTTCTGCTTATGGTGGCATTTGTTCTGAGTTATGGACAGGTTTTTTTCATCAGGGAAAAGGAACTATCTTCAGGGACAGTGAGGGAAGACAGAGTTTGGGAGACCCCATCCGTTCTACAGCTAATTCGGAATGCAGAGACCTTTCAGGTAAGGTGGTTGCACTATTTGAAAAAATCACATCTTGCTCTTTCCATTTTAGCTACAGGTGGAATAGCTGAACCTCATAGTCCTGAATTTAGTAATTGCCCATTCCCCTTTCTGCTTATGGTGGCATTTGTGCTGAGTTATGGACAGGTTTTTTTCATCAGGGAAAAGGAGATATCTTCAGGGACAGTGAGGAAAGACAGAGCTTGGGAGACCCCATCCGTTCTACAGCTCATTTGGAATTCAGAGAACTTTCAGGTAAGGTGGTTGCACTATTTGAAAAAATCATATCTTGCTCTTTCAATTTTAGCTACAGGTGGAATAGCTGAACCTCATAGTCCTGAATTTAGTTCCCTCAGTCTCCCTCCCTTGTAAACAATGGAAAGGGGGTGGATGTATTAAGGGCACACACGGGTCTGGCTTCCTTATATGTTCTGGCAATACTACGATTAATAAGTGACCTTCAAGATGAAAGGTGCAAAGACAAGAAACAAGGGCTACAGCGTCTCCCATCATTCTACTCCCTTTGGACTTCGGAAATGTCAGTTAAATTTTTTTTAAGAGCTGAAAAAGGCTGAGTTCTGAGGTGAACAGTATGAAAAAGAAAATGGTGGAGAAGAGAGATTAGTACAGCTCTGTGATTGGGGCCCCAAGGTTGGGCATTTGAAAATATTAGCCTGGCATTTTCCACACCGCCGCCTACTCTCGGGGCATCCTGATAAAGTTTGAGGGGCATTCAGAAACAATTCCCGCCCTTTAGGAGCTTTCTTCAGGGTCTCTGATATCAGATGCAACCTGAGGGATTGAACATTTCATGGGCTCTGGAGTGAACACACCTGGGTTAAAGTTCTGACTCTTCCATCCATAGTTAGGCGAACTTGAGCAAGTCATGTCCATTTTCCACTCCTGAGCTTCAGTTTCCTCCTCTGGAGAGTCAGGATTGCTCACGTGAGAGCGACAGAAACAATTCTGTATTACACTTGATACAGTGCAGGAAGCAGTTCTTAGATAAAGTCACTGCGCGGAGGTTAACCTGCTGTGAAAGCTCAAAGAAGGTAGCAGTCACTGACAACTAGCTAGTGAATCTGGAAGGTGGACCGTAGGAGACGGTGAGAGCTAGCCTCAGGGGGAGGTGGCCTTTTCGCATGCGCGCAATCTTGGAGCCCGGCAGAGCAGCGAGGGGGAGTGGCCAGGTTTCTGAGGGGTTGCTATGGCACCGAGGGGCCAGGGGAGTTTAACTGAACCCTTAAAACATTATTCCCTCCCCCATCTTCCGCTGCCTTGGCAGAGGGCCATTGTTCCCTGCAAAATGGTGTCTGTAATCCCCCTCTTGGACAGAGGCCTAAATAAGGCTGAGGTGGGAGTGGGACTGGAGGTGGGAACAAAAACTACAATTCCCAGGGTACACCGCACCCCCCCGCGAGGCGCAGGGCACGTGCCCAGGCCTAGCGGTTACATGCCGTCAAAAATCCGTTTCATAGCTTCCCTTTCCCATCCCTGCTTTCGTGGTTGCCCAGCCCCCGCGCGCGCGCACTGCAGTCCTGGAGGGTAGGGGGTACATGCTATGGCTATTGCCGTCGCAGCGTAATCGGGAGACCAGTATTTGTAAATCTGTGCTTCGACTTCTAATCCCGAAGCCGGCAGGTATGGGTCTCGCGAGAAAAGTCAAGAGTTGGAAAAAGGGAATTGGGGTGGCGGGTGAAAAGATGCTGGCGAGTACCACATCTCGGCCGAGTGACCGCATTTAGAGGCATGTGGAGAACTGAGAATGGGCGGTGGGTACCTAGGAAGAAGTGTGTGCTTGGATTCTTTCTTTTGAGGGGAAGAGGGTAAAGCAGCCGTGAAGAGCTTTTGAACACACAGGAGATGTCACGCGAGGCTCCTCACAGATTTTCTTTTTGGAAAAGAGCGAAGCCTTTCTCTTGACGAGCATCCCTCTCTCGCTGCGCTGAGGAGAGCGGGAGAGGAGTGCGCACGCTCTAGTTGGGTAGCCACTCGGCACCTCGCTGCGATAGGGACAGTTCGGAGTTGGGGCTGCTCCGTCTGCTTTCTCCGCCCCTCCCCCCTCCTTTCTTCCCCCCCCTTCCTCGCCCCCCTCCGCCCCCCTCTCCTCTATCTGAATTCCCTGACAGGAGTACGCGTGCGCCTGCTCAGCTCCCGGGCAAGCGCGAGCTTGGGCTCATACCCCGCTCCCTTAACCCCGCCCGCTCTTTACCTACCAGCGGTAGCTGGCCGGGTGGGCTCGCGCTGAGACGCTCGCGCGCTCACGCGCACGCGCACACAACGCGGAGCGGAGCGCGAGACATCGAGGAGGGGAGTAAGAAGCATCTGAGGAGGCGGTGTGTGTGTGTATCTGCGTGTTCTACGGTGTGGCTACTCGAGGGGCGAGCGGAGGCTTGAAAGAGGGCGAGGGAGAAGCGAAAAGAGTCTCCCTCAGCGAGAGCCCCTAATCTGGTGAGGGTCCCGAGCTGGCCGGGACGGTGGGAGTGAGGGAGGAGGCCGGGGGGCGTGTCTGGGATCCGGCTGAGAGATGAATGGGCCGGGGATGAATGGAGGGGAGGCAGTGGCGACCAAGAGTCTGTTCAGAGTAAGCGCGTTAGTGAGGGGCCGTTTGACCGAGGCAGGGTGATTGCAGTCGCCGAGACGTGTGGGACGAGGCCCGGATCAGGTCGTTAAGAGTTGTCGGAGCTGCTTTCGGTGTGAGCCAACAGGCTGAGAGGAAAATTCCGAGGGGAAAAGTGGGGAAGGGCAGGTTTGAGGTTGAGGTACATTTTTTTTTGGTCATTTTCGTTGAGGAGTGGCAACTTTGGGAGTTGATGGGAGACTAGGGGACGGGGTTAGCGGGGGAAGGTGAGGTGGTTATGTGCGAGGACCGGGTGATGGTTGACAAAAAACTGAGTGATCGTGAGATTGGGGCTACTGAAAGTGAGGATCGCGTAGGGTTTTGGAAGTTGAGTTTAAGTGTATGAGGGAAAATGAATTTAGAGATTCAGCTGATGTGTGAAGGTCGGTAGGACTGTATTCTTGTGAGGAATGCTGCTGGCTGGTTGTGTTAATGGGTTAGGTTCAAGGAGATTGAGAGGTGTTATTTGGGAAAGGTGTGTTTTGTGACTGGTCGGATGGGAAGGAGATGGTATGGTGAGGTTAGTATGAAAGTGGTGTACTGTACTGTACGAGGTTTTGCTTCTCTAGTTAAGAATGGTGAAACATTGTGGGTGTGTGGGTCCTGCACATGTGTATCTCCCTATCTTGAGAGTTGATAGACCTTGTTAAAATGATATTGAACCCTCAAAACAGATGCAAGTGGTATGGCTATTACTTCTTAAGAGTTACTGTGGACTGAAGCAATTGAATGATAAATAGCCTTTAAGTTGTGAAAATCTTCTGTATAATGATGATTGCATTCAATTTGGGGAGGCATTGTTACCTGTTTTGCATCTGTAGTAAATTGTAATACCAAGGGAACTTTTAAAGAGGTCTCCATATATGACAACAAAGCAGTAGATGTCTTCTAGACAGTCTCTATCGTTTGGGTTGATGAATTTAAAAATTGTTTTAAAGTCAGCGCTCCAAAGGAAAGATACTTTGCTTAAAGGATAGATAAAATACCGATTTTGAATGCTGAAATAAAGGATAGATAAAATACCAATTTTGAATGCTGAAATAATTATACGTGATTTTTTCCATTAATCTGAATTTACCTTGTTTGAAAATTGACACTTTTTGGCATGAGTTTCAATCACTGAAGATTACTTGGACATGCTGTTCTCTAAATTGATATCTTCTGGTAAGGATATCTTGTGATGGTCTCATTCTGTTCTGGGTCAAGATTAATAGTTTATGGGTTTCTAACTTTTCATGCTTACTTTTTACAAACTTTAATGACATATTCATTTATCTTGGAAATGTTGTAAATTTGAGAACTTTCCCATGCCCTTTTTCTTTTATTCTCCTTTGATGTTGGAAAGAGTGTAATCCTTGTTTTGGCTACCCAGAGTTTAAAAAGTTAATCTGTTCATATTCTCTTTGATTAAATGAATACTTACTATACTAAGCAGTAGAATAAAAGTATAAAAGCACCATGAAAGCCTGGAAATGTTGCACCAACTCTGGCAGGCAAGCTGGCCTCCCAGTTTCAAACTAGATGTTCTTAGAGTGGAAGAACATTCAAGTATTGGAGGCAGGAAAGTGTAAGCATGGTATATTTGGGGAATGGAGTGAGGTAAGGCTGGAATCTCAGGTTGAGGTTGGAGTGAAGGACTATCCTGCAGAGTTAGGAGCCTTTGACTTTACCAAGGAGTGAATAGCATAAGCAGATTTGTGGTGTTCATCTCTCTGTCTTTGCTTCTGATACCTCTCTCCCCCAAATCTGGAATTCTCCCTCTCTCCCTCCCATTAAATTCTTTTTATACTGACCTCTGTCATTATTCATGAAAGCCTTTCCTGCTCCCTCATTTTTCCTTTTCCCAGCATCCTCCATCAGGCTAGGTTAGATGCCCCTCTTTAGTGGTCCTGTCACACCTTGTACATATTTTTATTACTGTACTTCTTTTGGGAAGCAAGCAGGAAAGTTATTTTCCTTTTCATACCTGAGAGAGAAAACAAGGCTCAGAAAAATAAGACTCACCCTAGTAAGTAAGTGATCAATCCTGGAGTTCTGACTTCTAGGCCAATGTTGATCCCCGTATCACAAGTCTACATTCATTAATGTAATTATTCTATAGAGTTTTAGGAGTTAAATTTTTGTAATGTGGACTTTAACTTTCTTCCCTAGGGAAATTTCCTTTCATTTAGGTGTCTGCCACTTAGCCAGGAAATGATAAACCCAATGGTTGCACAGAATCAAAGTAGTCAGAAGTTAAGATGAGAACCTTTATATTACTATTAAATTTCTATTCTGATAATTTACTTAAAAATAAGGGAGGGCCTAAATTTGTGTGTGTGTGTGTGTGTGTGTGTGTGTGTGTGAGGGGGGAGGGGTAGTGTATAAGAAAAATCCCTTCCTTCCTCACTCTCCCATCTTAGTATATCTGCTCTGTTTGCAGATATACTTGATTATGTCTCTTGGCTAAAAACCAGAATACTTTCAGAGGGGTGGGTCTTTTCCATTTTTGTTTGAGATCATAAAGTTTATAGTACTGTTAGGAGATATTTGATGACTATAAAGGATATCTATAAAGGCATTCATACAGAAATTCCCAAAGTTTCAAAGTAGAATTTAATGCCAGTTTTTAAAAAATTTATTTGTTTTATTTTTTGGCTGTGCTGGGTCTTTGTTGCTTTCTCTAGTTGCAGTGAGCAGGGGCTACTCTACCTTGCAGCACAAGGGCTTCTCATTGTGGGGCACTGGCTCTAGGTGCACGGGCTTCAGTAGTTTCAGCATGCAGGTTCAGTAGTTGTGGCACACAGGATTAGTTGCTCTGTGGCATGTGGAATCTTCCTTGACCAGGGATCAAACCCGTGTCCCCTGCACTGGCCAGCAGATTACCATCCACTTTGCCACCAGGGAAGTCTTTTTGCCAGTTTTGTTTTGATAAAGCTTGTTATGAGATATTTGGTTTGGAAAATGTTGAGATTAACTTACTGCAAAAGTGAACCTTTTTTGCTCCTTTCTTGAAGGAATATATTATTTTTTTCATGAACTTTTTAGAAAATAGAAATGAAGAAATTTTCTGTGTTTTATTTATTTATTTTTTATTGTTTTTGCCATACAATGTCATGATATCACCATGGGTTTACATATG
>ML663487.1:1240515-1267511 GCA_007570785.1 Antilocapra americana | reverse complement strand
CTTCTCACAGTCTATAGACTCCTTTCTATGCAGTTAGCGCCACCTGCAGGGCTTTAATTTGCTTCTCCTGTCTGTTTCAAAGCTGTTAGCTCTGCTAGTGTCTTCTGTCTGCTGGTCTTTTAAGTGTCTATTCAGCGCTTTGGAGTTTGCCCTGCTCTTGGTGAGAGGGCTTCCCCCGCCCCCTCTGCTCAGGCTCTCTGTCATCCGCCCAGCACAGTTGGGGAGTGGGGCTTCTCCCCTCCCCCGGCCCAGCTGCTTGGTTTTCTCAGCGTGCAGCTAAGCAGGCCTTCTTGGTCGGGCTTGTCCTTCTCACAGTCTACAGTCTCCTTTCTATCCAGTCTGTTCTACCGGCAGGGATTTAATTTTGGAGTTTGCCCTGCTCCTGGTGAGAGGGCTTCCCCCGCCCCCTCTGCTCAGGCTCTCTGTCGTCCGCCCAGCACAGTTGGGGAGTGGGGCTTCTCCTCTCCCCCGGCCCGGCCGCTCTGTTTTCTCTGCGTGCAGCTGAGCACTCCTTCTAAGGTGTATACAGCACCGATCTGTCCAGAATCCCCAGAAGTCTTGGTTAGCCTCCCCGGGGCTGGGTTATGCCCACTGCTCTCGGGCGGGGGCTGGGCCGGTCCGCAGCCCGCAGCTGCCCAGCCTCTCTGTTGACTCCTCACCACCCTTTGTTTTGTGCACGGGCTTGGGGGGGGTACTTTTCCTGGAAGGTTAGGTCCCTCAGGCTGCTCCGTTCCCTGAGCCCACGGCCTGCCCCTCCCTGAGCAGGAGCAGTTCGCTTCAGCTGTGCTGCCGCTCTGCTGTTCCTTGTAGCCAGAGACGAACCTTGCAGGGCTTAGCTATTAATCTGCTTCTGCTCTCAGCTATATTGCTCTCCAAGATCCACCGCAGATCTGCCAGAGAGAATGCTCCCTGGTATTCAGAAACCTTTCTCCTCTTTTTTTTTCCTCTTTATTCCAGACTCCCCTTCCGGGTCGGAACCCGTCCCCAGCTCTTTGTCTCTCCCTCTACTTTTGTTTTCTTTTCTTTCTTTTGTCCTACCTCCTCACTTCGGCAATGGGTCGCCTCTCCAGATGCCCGATATCCTCTGCCAGCATTCAGTTCCTGTTTTTTGGAGTTTGCTCGGCCTTTAAAAGTTCTTTTGGTATATTTATTGGGGAGAGAGTGTTCTCCCCATCCTATTCCTCCACCATCTTAGTTTCCTCTCCTGATGGGCTCTTAAGTTGCTTCCATACCTTGCCTATTATGTGTAAGGCTGTAATGAATATAGTGGTGCATATTATATTTTAGAATCAATGTTTTTGTTTTCTTTGGATAAATACCCAGAAATGGAATTGCTGGATTGTATGATACTTCTCTTTTTAATTTTATGAGAAATCTCCATATTGTTTTCCATAGTGGCTGTACTAGTTTACAGTTCTGCCAACAGTGCATGATGTTTCTCTTTTTTTCCACATCCTCACCAATGCTTGTTATTTGATTTCTTGTTGATAATAGCCATTCTGACAGGTGTGAGGTGATATCTTATTGTGGTTTTAATTTGTATTTCCCTAATGATTAGGGATGTTGAGCATCTTTCCGTGTGTCTGTATGTCTCTTTACTTCTTAATAGTGTGTTTTGCTGCATAAAATTATTGAAATTTGATGAAGTCCAGTTTATTTTTTCTGTTGTGTGTGCTTTTGGTATCATATTTAAGAAACCACTGTCAAATCCAAGATCATGAAGGTTTATATTTTCTGTGAAGAGTTTTGTAGTTTTGGGCTTTAATATTTAGGTCTTTGATCCATTTTGAGTTAATTTTTGTATCTGGTATGAGACAAGAGTTCAACTTCATTCTTTTGCATGTGGATTAACTTGAAGATTTTTAAACTATAAAATATACAATAGTGCTATACATGTATGTTAAATAAAGCTATTCATGGTGATATTTAGTAACTTGGTAGTTGTGGGGAAGAAATGTTTTTAAATGCATTTTGAAGGTCATGTCTTGTATTTGAAGAGTGGGGATTCTAAAACTCTTTGTGAGTCAATGAGACTTTTATGATCAGGAAACTTCAGTATGGCAAACTAGATGATCCTTATGCTAAAGTTACATAAGTGATTATTTTTCCTTTGTTTTGTTTTTGTTTTTTTGGCTACACCTCATGGCTTCCAGGGATCTTAGTTCCCTGTCTAGGAACTGAACCCTCACATTCATTAGTGAAAGCACAGAGTTCTAACCACTGGACCACCAGAGAATGTCCCATAAGTGATTTTTTTATGTAAAGAATATCATTGTTGTTGTAAAACTGTTTGTGTAGGGTGAAATCTCTACTTAAAATGGGGGGGGAGTAGATTTCGTTTTTAATTACCAGAAATTGATATTAGGTTTATGCTGAAAGTAATTTATGTATGTGTATTGTGTAGCTTGTTTGTGAGCCAACTTCTTGATGAAAACATTTAACAATTAGTACCTTGTGGAGACTTTTTCTTGTAGCTTGGGCTACATTCATCATATATTATTGGGATAATGTAAGATTATTTCAGTTTGGTTTCTTGTAAAAATGAGAATTAAAATTTAGCACAGCACAGCTGTTAAATCTCAGCCTCTAGTTAAGTATAATTAAAATAGAGACAGTAATTAGAATTTTTAAATTAGAGGATATGTTTTAATACAAGAATGAAAAATCTGCTTAATCAGTCTTTAGATCTATAAGGTGCTAGTTCAGCTCATTATATCCACTGCTGCCCAGAGAATAATTTTTGTCCTGCTGGGCAATTGTGGCATTTCCATTGAATAAGTCTTTGATGGTTTCCTTCTGGCAAGAGAAAAAGCTCTTATTGAAGATGTGTATTTCATTTGCTAAGGAATGTTTCAAATATGCTGATAACTTATTCTGAATCTTGAGTTACAGAATATGATTTACCCAGTGTACATGTAGGTTCTACCATTCATTCAGCCAATATTTATTGTGTTCCTCCTGTATGCCAGGATTGATGAACAGGGGATGGGGATGGATGAACAGGAAGCAAAGCAGTCAATGGCCCTGCTATCTTTGAGCTTACATTACAGTGGAGGGAAACATATGGTCAGCAAATATTTCAGAAAATAAATGCTAAGAAGAAAAAATTTTGAAGAGTGCTGGGGTGTTGTGGGGAGCCTCTGGCTCACATGGTTATTTTGCAAGGCTTCTTTGGGAAGGTGACTTTGAACAGAGATCCAGATGTTAAAAGTATCCCTTCTGGTATTATTTTGTTAAATTATTAGTTTATCCTTTCTAAAAAATAAAGCTTTGGTTTCTTTCTCTTTAGAATATGTGAGTTAAATGTTCTTTTTCTTAGTTAGCTGCTTTTTGTTTCTAAGGGGAAACAAAAAAGAAAACAACAGGTACTCTTTGTGAGAAGACATAATGTTCCCAAGTGGAACTGTCATTGGAGTAGGGGTCAGCCTGGGTTCTGGTCTTGCCTTAGTATAATATTTTGCAAATCTGTATATTTCCTTACTAAACAAAAGCACTACCTATTTATCAGGGTTTCTTTGCAAATTAAATGAAACCATATACTTTGTAAATTATACAACTACATATGAAATGCAGTGTATCCTAGAGTCAATTGAGACATGTTTTCTGACCAGTTTAAAGCTTTTATGTCCCTCCCCATTTGGTAAATTTTAGCACCAAATGTCTAAACTCATCGCTTAATCAGAAGAAGTTGGGTTTTTTGAAAGTGGTAGTGTGGTAGAAATTATGTTGGATTTGGAGCTAGAAAACTTGGGTTTCAGAATTCTCCCTTTATGTACTAGCTGTGTGACAGGCAAGACACTAAACTTCTTTGAACCTTCTTAATTTTCAGAATTCAGGCAAATACCAAGTAGCTCTCAGGATTGTTGATAGGAGTAATTGAGTTAAATAGATGAACTTCTTTTGAAAACTGTAAAGCAAGGTTTGATAAACTTTCTCTTAAAGGACCAGATAGTGAATATAGCATTTTAGGCTTTGTGGGCCATGGAATCTCTTTTGCCACCAGTCAGCTCTTCTGTGTAGCAGTCATAGATGTATATAAATGATGAGAGTGGCTGTGTTCATAAATGCTATTCATGAACACTGAAATATGAATTTTGAATAATTTTCATATCATGAAATACCATTTTTCTTTTGATTTTTTTTCAACCATTTAAAGATGTAAAAATCTTCCTCAGCTTACCTGCTTCACAGAAACAGGCTGGGAGGTGAGGTAGGTTTGGCCTGAGGGCTGTATATAGTTTGGCTACCACTGTTATAAAGGATTAAGCTGAGTAAAGTGGTAATTAGGGATTAAGGGTAGGTGATTGGTAGATAGAAATTGTTTAAGGAAGATGGAGATGATTTAGATTCTTTTTCTAATGTGGATCCAGAACTATTTTTACATAAAATGAGCATCTTTAATTGAGGGAATTACCTTGCCAAACAAAACTGGAAGATGAAAATGAGGAAGAAGATACAGTTATAAACTCCCAAGGACTGTGATGTGGTTATCTAATATATGTATTTGTGCAATTCAGGATTGTGTATAGTGTGTTCATGTGTACATTGTGTATAGTGTGTACATGTGGCTCCAAATTATGTGTGGCATAATTTGCCAGGTGGCGCTAGTGATAAAGAACCCACCTGCCAATGCAGAAGACGTTAGTTAAGAAATGGAGTTTCTAACCCTGGGTCAGGAAGATCCCCCGGAGGAGGGCATGGCAACCCACTCCAGTATCCTACCTGGAGAATCCCATGGACAGAGGAGCCTGGTGTGCTAGGGTTCATAGTGTCGCCAAATGTCGGACATGATTGAAGTGACTTACACACACACACACACACACGAGTAGATTTGGGAGTCAGTTGCCTGGGTTTAAATTTGTCTTTGGTTTTTACTAGCTGTGTAATCTTAGGAAAGTTTAACTTACTTTTTGAGCCTAGTTTTCTCATTTGTAAAATGGGGATAATTTTATCTCAAGATTCTTATGATTACATGAGAAAATACATGAAAGGACTTAGAGTGCTTAGCCCAAAGCATTCAGTAAGTGTTAACAGATAGTATTTATTTGGATATAAGTTGTACATACTTAATTTATTTTGTCCTTCTTTCAGTTAATTTAAGAAATTATAATATCTTTAGTTGATTCTTGGTACAGGTTATTGATGGACAATTCTGCTTTTATGAATTCAAATAATACAGAGTTAGATTAAAACCTTCAAGTCCTTCTTTACCCAATTTCCTGCCCTCCTAGTGAGTAATCATTGTTAAGAGTTGAATGTGAACTTGTACAGTCTTTTTTCTCTGTATTTACATGCATATGTATGTGCATGTGCAAATAAAAATGTATTTTATGACTTACTTTGTTCCCAAAGAATGTCTTAAGGCTTTCATGTAAGTATATGTATGTTGACTTTGTTCTTTTTAAAGGAGACATAGCATTTCATACTACATGCTTCTTTAACCACTAGAATCAGTTTAGAGCATATCCTTCCAGTCTTTTTTATATGCATTTACACATATATGAGTACATTCAGAAACATAAACTTTTGTATGTTTTTATACATATAACATATATATATATGATATATAGATGTAATGTATGTGTTGTACAACTTACTTTTCTCAACTGTATATATATGTATGGGAGACTTTTTATACATCTGTGTCTAACCATTTCTCAGTTTTTAAACAGAAGCATATTATTACGTAGTACATTTTTATTTCACCACTCTCTTATAGATGAATATGTAAATTTTCTTTAATTTTTTGCTGTTGCAAACAATAAAAAGTCCTTCAGTAAAAAAAATCTTGGTACATACATATTTGTACACATACAGGAGTATTTCTCATGTAAGTACTAACAAGTGGAATTTTTGGATGACAAGTATGCACTAGATATTTGGAATTTGCCATATGAAAAGGCTATTCCAGTTTATTTGCCAACAGTGCATGGTGTGCTGAATTTCTCCCACACTCAAAATGTGATAGTAACAGATAATGTAATTTTCTCTCACCTGATAGACAAAAAATGATGTTAAATTGTTTGAATTTGCATCTCCCTGCTTACTAAGAAGTTTGAGCAATCCCTCTGCCATGCATGTGTTGTCTATTTATGTTTCTTATTACTGATTTTTTAGTTCTTTATCTATTCTAGAGATTAATGCTTTGCTATTGCATGTTGCAGATATTTGCTTCCAGTCCCAGTCTGTTGCTTATCTTTTAACCTAGTTCATGGTCAAATAGCCAAATGTAATTTTTTGTCATTGTTATTAATGGTCTTCCTATTTTTATCTTTTTAAGAAAGCCTTTCTTCAGGTTAGAAATATATTCTGCCATATTTTTTAATAGTTACATAGTTTTTTTATGTTTAACTCTTTAATCTACCTGAAATTAATTTTTGTGGCTGGTTTTAAGTGGGCTTTAACTTCTTCCTCCTAAATCGATAGCATAATAAATGATGTCAGAATAACTGGCTATCTATTCCTCATAAATTTGAAATCCATCTTTACCATGGAGTACCTTGCTATACATACATGTGTCTGTTTCTCTACTGATTGTTCTCCATTAGTCCAGTTGTGTATTTCTGTGATCCCACATTGTTGAACTTACTATACCTATAAGTATTATTTGGTAAGGCAGACTCTCATTGTTCTTCTTCAAGATTTTCTTGGCTTTCCTTGTACTCTTTTCAAATCAGTTTGTCAGTTTGGGACAAAAACATCTCTTTGGGATTTTTGTTGGACTTACATTGACTTTGGAATAATCTCAGAGGAGGGTTTCTGAAGATGCTAATATTGGGTCTTTCAACCAAACAAAGGTGTATCTTATGTACTTCAGTAAAATTTTAGTCTTCTTTATATAGGTGTTGCATATTTCTCTTTGAGTTTATTCCTAGATTAATATTTTATAGCTCTGTTGCTCTTATGAGTATGTGTGTATATACATATATATATATACATATATATATACATATAGTAATCGCAGTGGCCTGCCTTTCTTCCAGGGCACCCTTCCTGCCCTCTCCTGGTGCCATCTTCCCCTGGAGCCCTTACCTTAGGATAGTTGTTTTTTAAATTATATTTTCTAATTGATTATTGCTGATGTGTAGCAGAGCTATTGATTTATTTGTTGATTTTGCATTTAATGTTTCTGCTGACCTTTGTTGTTAGTTCCTATCATGTTTTTTTAGTTGAATTTGCTTAAATTTTCTAGATAGATAATCATATAATCTGCAAGTTTTGAGTTTTGTCTCTTACGTTCCAGTATTTGTATGACATGTTTTATTTCCTTAAGTGTTAGTCATGATAATAGCAATTCTTGGTTTATTCCTGACTCTAAAGTATTGTTTATGTGAAAGATGCTTAACCTCATTCGTGAGATAAATGCTAATTGAAACCACACTGTGATTCCTTTTTAAAACGTTTCAGAGTGTTTAAAATCAAAATGATAGCACCTTTTTTTGTTGTTGTCAAGGCTCTGGGGTAAAAGACACTCTCACACATTGCTGGTGGGAGTTTAAATTAGTACAATGCTTGTGGAAGACAGTTTGGCAGCATTATATAAAGATACACATGAATTATGTGTACTCTTACTGATATTTTAGTGTATTTCAATAAAAGGTAAATGTGCAAATTTCCTTTGAGCCAGCAATCCCACTTCAGGGAATTTACTTTCACACACAACATACATGTGTATATACACACAGACATACATATATGTGAAATCAAATATGCAATTTTGTCTGTCACAGCAAATAGTCAAATCCTATTACTATATAGATATAAAAGTAAGATATGAAGTAACCTCTGTGTATTGACCAGGAAAAAAGTATTTTAAATTATTCTGACTATAAAAAATGCTTGATATATACTATGCTACTTTTCATGTAGAAAAGGAGAGAGAACATATATTTGCTTATTTGCCCTACAAAACTCTGGAGAGCTACAGAAAATCTAAATGAGTGGTTATTTGTGGGGAGAGTTGGGGGGAATTGAATGGATAGGAAACAGATTTGGGAGTGAACCTGTTTATTATATACCTCTTTCTTTGATTTTTGAATCTTATGATTATATCTTAAAAATGAAATTTAAAATGATTTCCTAAATTATTTCAGCTCTTCCAAGGACATTTTATCTTGTTTTTTCTCTTCTGTGTTGTAGGTTTTCTTCAAATGACTGCCTCCTGATACTATTTGTATTAAATAATGAACTAGTAGAAGGGCTGACTGGGAGTTCTGTGTTTCTAGGCAGGATGTCAACTGGTTTTGGGGGGAGTGTGTGGGCAGCTGGCTTTTACACTTGGAGGGCCCAAATGCCAAAGGGCAGAGGGCTTTGTACTAGGGTCCCTTTATTCTTCCTTGCTGTTAGTCATTCTTCGTAGTTTGTTGAATTTCGTATTCTGTATGCAGGAATTTATTTTGGGGGTAGAGTTCGTCAACTGTCATAATTCAGAGCTTCAGTTAATCCATGTATTTAGCCTTTTTTCATTTTGGCCCTCTTTAGGATCAGTCTTCTTTGAGTGTGGAACCCCTCTGGGGTTTTGCCCTGTAAGTCTACTTCCTCCTGGGTTGGAACCCTTTCTATTTCATATTTTAGGTTGTAGCATTCCTTTGATTTGTATTATCAGCCAGTTCTTCCTTGTCTGCTTTCTGTCAGAAATTGTTGAAATATTGTATTTGCTATGCCATTTTCCATTTCTGTCCTTAACTTGTAATTTTACTTCTGTACTCTTTTTACCATCACTTTTTCAGAGTCTTGGAAACTACAAGAGATAATAGGTGTTCAGTTCATTGTCTTGAGCTAGAAGTTAACAGTGGTATATTTTAAGACTGTAGAACTATAGGCTCCTTGAGGACAAAGACTGACTTTTGTTCTTTTTTTTTTTCTTTATCCATCTGTCAATGGCATTTTTTATTTCATTATTTACTTTATTTTTTTTATTGTAACAAATTCAGGAAAGACTTTTTTCTTTACATTATTGTGTTGGTTTTGCCATGTATTGACATGAATCCGCCATGAGTATACACGTGTTCCCCTTCCATAGATACATCATACATCGTTCTCAGGGCTGGTGCACCGGGATGACCCAGAGGGATGACTTTTGTTCTTTTATCCACAGACCCTAACCCAGTACTTGGCACTTAGTAAGTGTTTTTATTGATATGAACACACGTGTATGAGAGAGAGAATTGTCAGTGGAAAATGTTACTATATAATTCTCATTCCTTATTTTAAAAAAGTTTGTTAATTTATTTGGCTGTGTTGGGTCTTAATTGCGGCATGCAGGATCTTTGTAGCTTCATGCAGGATCTTTTCGTTGCTGTGCACAGACTCTCCAGTTGTGGCATGCTGGTTTAGTAGTTGTGGCATGTGGGTTTAATTGCTCTGCAGCATGTGGACTGTTAGTTCCCCAACCAGGGATCAAACTCACGTCCCCTGTATTGCAAAGTGGACATGTAACCACTGGACCACCAGGGAAGCCACATTTCTGACTATTTACAGATTCAGTCTTACAGTTGCTGGTTCCAAAAGTTGAAGAAATTATTGAGTCACTGATTGACAAAGTACTGATTGTATGCTGGATTTCCCATGGATACAACCATGATATGCTCACAAGGGGAAATTATCTTGAGCTTTTAACCGAAATGCCCCAAGCTTGTGTATCAAATATACTGAAGGATTAGATATGGGACACAGATTGGAGATTTTCCCTATAGAGGCTTTCTCTATAGAAGTGCTTTTGTGATTGTCTTTATGCATATTCCTAGGGCTTAAATCAATGTGTTATCATTATATGAAGGAAAAAATGGTCACATGTAGGTTATGATACATAGCTGTTGTACTCAGTAAAGAAATTGCAGGTTTGAGGCCTGATTGATATTTGATCCCTTGTCACGGAGCTATGTTTCTGCACTGCTGAGTGTAGAAGAGATATTATCCTGATCATATTCCTTTAGTAATACCACCATGATTTCTTATTGGAAAGGTTTAAAAGAACGTATTATATACTTTTCAGCCTTATTAAATAGTCTTCTGAAAAATCATTTTATGTTTTATTGAGTATTGTTGAGTTGTGCTTTACTATAGTGCTGCCCCTAGGGGTTATTAAGAGGTAGGAAATAAAAGCTTCCATTTATTATTATATTGTGCTGGGCACCATGCTAAGTACTTTGCATGTATATTTCCATTTTATTTTCATATTAGTCTTGTGAGATTTTACAAATGAAATAAAAAATGAATGAGGTTAAGTAAATTGCCCCAAGTCTCTGAGGAGTGAGAGGCAGAATCATGATTGACTCCAGGTTTCTCCCACTCCAAAGCCTGAGTTCTGAAACTATTTTTTATGGTCAAGTAGCTATTGGATCCATGATGAAAAGGCCACAGATATACTCTGCTTAGTGAAGTTCTTTACCTGTTTTTTAAAAGTTTGTTTTTCTTATTCATTGCTTACCTTTAGGCCACCAGCTATTACATTTGTTATCAGGTCTTTTTCCTTCAGACCGATGATTCTTTACCCAAGAGGCCAGGCAGAAGATCAGAATGAGGTGGAGGAGGTGGTGGGGGAGGTGGAGAGTATAGTTTTAAAAAGGAATATTTGATATTATGATGGCTTTGATTTTAGTCACAATATTTCAAGATTCTTAAAGGATATATTTTATTGAGATACATTTATATATCACAAAATTTACCAGTGTGTCAGTGACTTTTAGCAAATTTATTGAGTTGTATAACCTTGATTGCAATCTAATTTTAGAACATTTTCATCACCCCCAAAAGTTTTCTTGTGCTAGTTTGCAGTCAGTCCAGTTCCTATGCCCCAGCCTAAGGCAGCAAGTAATCTATTTTCTGTCTCTGTAGATTTGCATTTTCTAGACAATGCATATAAATGTAACCATGCAGTATGTGGTCTTTCCTCTGGCTTCATTCACCTAGCATAATATTATCAAGGTTCATCCTTACTGTTGCATGTATCAATACCTCATTTCTTTTTATTGCTGAATAATATTGCATTGCATGAATATAACACATTTTTGTTTATCCAGCTATTGTTAGACATTTAGGTTGTTTCCACCTTTCAGCTATTGTGAATCGTGCTGCTGTGAACACTTGTGTATAAGTTTTTATGTGGACATAAGTTTTCATTTCTCTTGGGTAGACAGTATTCATATAGTAACTCTATGTTTAACTTGTTGAACTGCCAGACTCTGTTCCATTTTACATTCCCACAGCAGTGTATTAGGGGTCTATTTTCTCTATATCCTTACCAATACTTGTTACTGTCTTGTCCTTTTTATTGTAATCATCATGGGTATGGAATAGTATTTGATTGTGATTTTTATTTGTATTTCTCTAATGAGTAACTATGTGGAACATCTTCTTATGTGCTTATTGGCCATTTATATTAATGTATTTTCTTTAGAGAAAGGCCTATTCTAATCTTTAGCCTATTGGATTATTTATCTTTTCATTATTGAGTTGTCAGAATTCTTTGCATATTCTGAATACCTTATCAGATATATGATTTGCACATATTTTCTCCCAGCCTTTTCACTTTCTTGATGGCATCCTTTGAAGCACAAAAGTTTTAAATTTTGGTAAGGTCCACCTTCTCAATTTTCTTTTATCACTTGTATTTCTTTGATCATGTGTACCTCGGTATAGTATGATTTCATGATTTTATTGCGTAACCCAGAGTCCCTAGAATTTAATGTTTTCTTCTGAGAGTTTTGTAGTTTTAGCTCTTACATTTAGGTCCATGTTCTACTTTGAGTTCATTTCTTGTATGGTGTGAGGTAAGAGTTCAACTTCATTCTTTTGTATGTGGATATCCAATTGTCCCAATACATTTTTTTGAAAGATTCTTCTTTTCCCATTGAATTGTCTTGACCTCTCCGTTGAAAATCAGTTGATCAGACTCTCAATTCTGTTCCACTTGTCTATATACACTTATTCTGTTCATTTCTAGTTTAATTCTTTTGTGGTAGGAGAGTATACTTTGGTTTCAATTCTTTTTAATTTTTTGAGATTTATTGCATAGTACATGATCTGTTCTGGAGATTTTTCCATGTGTACTTGAAAAGAATGTGTATTTTGTTCTTGCTCAGTGGAGTGTTCTATAGATGGCAGTTAGTTCAAGTTGATTGATAGTACTGGTCAAGTTTTCCAGATTATTGCTTATTTTATGTCTAGTTTCTCTCCCCAGTAGTGAGAATAGGGTATTAAAACCTTCTACTATTACTATTAAATTATTTCTCTCTTCAGTTTTGTCAGTTTTTATTTAATATATTTTGGGCTTCTGTTGTTAGATATGTATATGTTTATACTTGTTACATTGTCCTGATGAATTAATCTTTCCATGCTTATAAATTGTTCTTTGTTTTTAGTAATATTTTTTGTCTTGGGGTTGGGTTTTAAGACTAAAGGAACACTCATTTCCTCATCTCTCTTGTTTGCTGCTGCTTATTCTGTAGTTTGGGAAACCAGGTGACCAGACATCATAACTATAGTTATTATACCAGGGCAGCACTACTTGACCCTCTATTTTTATATTAGGATTCTGAGTAAGATTTCATATTTTTTTTAAAAAAGACATTCTGCAGTTTAAAAACACTTGAAGGCTTTTCCAACTTAAATTCTTTGATTTTTTTTTAACCTGTTTTTGTCTGCTTAGCCGTCCTTTTGTCTTACTTATGGATCTTTGCTTTTTGAGGTTTCTGAATAAGTTACCTTTAGTTAAGTGAAGTGGATAGAGTTATTCTTAAGAATGTCCAATCTAAAATGCTAACATCTGGGGATGTGAGTGAAGGGTACACTAAATTCTTTGTATATTCTTGCAGGTCTTTATCCAAGTCTAAATATAAGTTTAAAAAATCTCTACCTAAATGAGGCATTGTTAGTTACCTTTTCCCACTTGCAGGTAATACTAGTCTCACTGATTTTCAGTCTATTGATTTTGCAGTGTAACCTCATGTAGCACATTATGAGCTATTAGTTTCTTAGCTTTGTCTTAGTTGTTTCATCTGATAGGCAAATTTCTAGGAGTTAGCATAGACTCTTCCTGTTCCTTTACAATCATATTCATTCAGATAGTAAATCTTGTATTTAGTACTTAGCTAATATATCTTGCCTCTTGACACTATTTTCACTCAAACCTCAGCAACTCTTCCCTGGATTATTACAATAGCTTTCTAACTGATCTCCTTGTTTTACATTGTATATCATAGAAATCCTTGGTGACTATCTGTCTCTTTGTCCTCATCTTCCTGCTTCTAGTATTGCTATGATTTGTCGTTCAGTCGTGTCCAACTCTTTGTGACTCAAAGGAGTATAGCCTGCCAGGCTCCTCTGTCCATGGGAATTCACCATGATATATATATATATATATATATATATCAATGAAACTTGAGAATATTATGCCAAGTAAAATAAGCCAGACACAAAAGGACAAATATTGTATGAGTCCTTACATGAAGTATCTAGAATAAACAAATTCACAAGGACCTAAAGTAGAATAGCGACAACCAGGTTCTGGGGTGATGAGGAGTTATTGTTTTAATATATTTCAGTTTGGAAGGATGGAAAAGTTTTGGAAATGGATAGTAGTCTTGATTGCACAGCATTGTCAGAGTATTTAATGCCACTGAATTGTACACTTAACAATGATTAAATTTTGCCACAATAAAAAAATCTATGGATTAGTTCCAGAATTTTAGAGAAAAACCACCTACTGAGAAATTATGTGCTACTTTTGCTTATTGTGTGTATTATGTGTGTGCATGTTTAGCCGTGTCTGACTCTTTGCAACCCCATGGACTGTAGCCCGCCAGGCTCCTCTGTCCATGGAATTCTCTAGGCAAGAATTCTGGAGTGGGATGCCATTTCCCTTCTCCAGGGGGTCTTCCAACCCAGGGATTGAACCATTGTCTTCTGCATTGCCGATAGATTTCTTTGCCAGAGAAGCCTATTTTGTGTACTACCTGTAGCTAAGCAAACTCAGGGTTTGGATACTTGTTTTAAATATGATAGATTCATAGAAGGGGTTGAGAACTAGGTTTATAAACAATGTTCATGCAGTATGAAGACTTGTTGAGCTGTATGCCAAGTAGTCTGCTAGGCACTGAGGACTGCAATGGTAAACAAGATAAGACATAGTCCCTGGAGCCTGCTGGTTGCTAAGACTGGACAGAAAAAGAACAAACTTCTTATTAAGAAAAAAGGGATTAAACAGTCAGGTGACTTTTCTCCTTAATGATTTCCTTTGTGGGGTGATTTTAATATATCCTTTTTCCCCCCCTCAGGTTGCTATGGAAACATATGATCCCATAAAAGGAAGTCCATCCTGATAATTCTGATACCTGAGATGCAACTGGACTGAAGAGTGGAACAGGAAAAATTTTAGTGCCAACCTTAATTACAATGGCTACTGATTCAGGGGAGCCAGCTAGCACAGAAGATTCTGAGAAACCTGATGGAGTTTCTTTGGAAAACAGAGTTACTCAGGTTGTAGCAACTTTGACAGTGGAAGCTAGACTAAAGGAGAAAAGCAATACCTTCTCTGCTTCTGGAGAAACTATAGAAAAGAAAAGATTCTTTCGAAAGAGTGTTGAGATGACAGAAGGTGGCAAAGTTGCTGAATCTTCCTCCAAAGATGAGAGAATAAAGACTGCAACAAATATTCCAAGAGTAGAAAAGCTTCCTACAAATGTGCTAAGAGGAGGACAAGAAGTTAAATATGAGCAATGTTCAAAGGTAACGTCAGAATCCTCAAAAGATTATTTCAAGGAGAAAAATGAAAAGGAGATGGAAGAAGAAGCAGAAATGAAGGCTGTAGCTACTTCTCCTAGTGGCAGGTTCCTGAAATTTGACATAGAACTGGGAAGAGGAGCATTTAAAACAGTATATAAAGGACTGGACACTGAAACATGGGTTGAGGTTGCTTGGTGTGAGCTGCAGGTGGGTATATAATCTTCTTGGTTTTAATAAATTCCAGTTTCAGCTGGCCTGGACTTCTGAGTGATCCAGGATTAAAATGTATCATGGATTAAAATAAAATGAAGGACTTGTCCCCACATCCCTGAAATTATGCTCCTTTCTTAAATCCTTTTAGGAACTTACGCCAAACTTTTTTTTCTGTACTATTTTCCTCTCTGTTTTAAAGGGGGGAAAGTCGGTTCTGGCTTTCTTTGGGGAAATGATTCTAATTTATTAACCTTAGGAAATTCTCAAAACTCTTAATGTCTCATTTTGAAAGCTTTTAGTAAATGTATGCCTTATGAGTTAATATGTTAGGGATGCGTTCAGTATGGTATTTCCCATTTCTCTGTCAACAGACTTTTTAGGGTTCACATGCTATTTTTCAGAACAGGAAATGCTTTCCTTGCTTCTTTGAGGGCTTCTAGTAGTAGTAATTCTTCTCCATGCCTTTGAGATTGCCTCAGAGAGGATCTTTGAATGAAATAATCGCCAGAATCTACTGGGATTAGTCAACTGGAATGTTGTTTAGGAAGGAGAAATAAAGCTTCAGAAGAATAGTTGAATTACCTAGATATTTGGTTCCATAGTAAATGTCTATATGGTACTTTTACCATATAGAACTTTTACCATATAGACTAATGTAGGAGTAAATGGAGACAGAACATCATAGAAAAGGTTATATTAGGAATAGTTTCAGACAGATGTAAATCAAACATAAGGAAAACCTTTGTGACCTCAGTCAGCCCATGGGAAATGGTCAGTGTTCACAAGAGATGCTTAAAATTAAGATTAAATAAAGCTAGTTGCTAAATACAGGTTTTTGTTCATATTCCAGTGGTTGATGTGTGTGGGTGTATAGGTATATATCATGATTTCACCCATTCTGAATTAGCTGTAGTTTGCCGTTTAGATAGGTTGAAATTTAGTCTTGGTCCCTGCATTTCTAGGAATCTTTTTGTTTCCAAACTTAACTGTGTTTAAGAGTCACTGTTTGCAGATTTAGGAGCCTATCCTCAGATTCAGTTTCTGTAAGTCTGGGGTGGGATACAAGACTACAGTTTTAACATGTTTTCAAAGTGCTTTGAATACAGGAAGTCCCTTGATGACTGTTTGGAGTCAAGCCATTAGAGTAGTTCTTGAAAGGTGTGTGCACATGCTCTGTGGGGTTTGCTTGGTTTTCTTCTCACCCCCTTTTGTACCCTTTAAGAAGTTTATTATAAAGTCTGTGTCACAGTAGGAATATTAGATCCTTCAAGTAAACAAACATTCAGATCACCTGAAATTATAATTCTTTGAGGATGCTTTAACCATTTTAGTATATATCTTTATGGACTCTTTCTTTTGAATAAATGTATATATGACTATATGCACCCCCATGGAACCATGCTATAAGGTTTGGACAAAACTTTGTTTTAAAACTTAATCATGAACATCTTTTCATTACTGGTAGTTGTACATTTACATCATTATTTTTGATAGATGCCTTTATAAGATATTAAATCAGTCCTCTATTGTTGGACTTCTAGATTTTCTCCAGTATTTTACTATTATGAACATGGCTGTGATAAATATTTTTGCATATATGTGTGTGTGTGTGTGTATACATATATATATATATAAAGTTATGAAAATTTTAATTTAATCTCTGCATTGTGCTTTCAGTAACACTCATCTTTTTTGGGAGTATGGACCTACAAAATGTAAAATACTTATTGTCTGCTCCTTTGTTGTTGTTGTTGTTTGCTTTTTTCTTCCAATTTTATTGGGATATAATTGGCATAAAGCACCGTGTACATTTAAAGTGTACAGCATAATGATTTGACTAAGATACATCATGAAATGAGTATGGCAGTAAGTTTAGAGAACATTGTCTCAGACACAAAATTAAATAGAAAAGTTTTTTTTCCTTGTGATGGAACTCCTAGGATTTACTCCGTTAACTATTTCTATAGATAACATACAGTAGTGTTAATTATCTTTATCATGTTGTACATTATGTTTCTAGAACTTATTTGTCTTAAAAATGGAAGTTTGTATCTTTTGACTGCAGTAATACTCATCTTTCAGTGTTATTCTGTTTGTAAATGGGGGAGATAATTTCCATTCACTTGGTAGTAGGATGCAGTAAAGATATGTCAAATATTTTGCAAGTTGTATCTACTAGCTATGCTAAAGAATGTTTTGGTAAAACTTGAAAATATTTCAGTAATAAGAACTGCATATGGGAATACCTATAAGGTCTTACTACTCCAAGTGTACTCTCTGGACCAGCAGCATGGACATCACCTGGTAAGTTAGAGCTGTAGGTCCCCAGGCCTCACCCCAGCCCTACTGAATTATAATCTATCTCTTAGTAACATCTGCAGGTGATTTTTATGCACAGTAGAGCTTGAAAAGCACTGAAATAAGAGCCAGCTGAATCACAGGAGGAATTCCCTTAATACACCAACATGAGCTTTATATAATATTATATCATATATACTGACTCATGGCATCAACTGCAGACTTTCAGAATCTCCAGGAGATAAGACTCAGGAAATTACTTTTATTATTTATTTATGTTTTAAATGCAGTTTTATTATTATTACTTATTGTTTGTGCTGTGCAGCTTGAGGGATCTTAGTTCCCCAACCAGGGATCAAACCTGTGGCCCCTGCTGTGGAAGAATGGAGTCCTAACCACTGGACCACCAGGGAATTTCCCCCAGTAATTTACTTTTAAAAGTTCTCCAGGTAATGTGGTATATAGCCAGATTTGGGGATCTGTCATAGGGAGCAAATGTAAATTTTAATTTACAAAGATAAAGTATGTTTTTTGGGGAGCTGCACTGGGCCTTCATTGCTTTGTGCAGGCTTTCTCTAGTTGCAGCGAGCAGGGGCTACTCTTCGTTATGGTGTGTGGGCTTCTCATTGTGGTGGCTTCTCTCGTTGTGGAGCATAGGCTTTAGGCATGTGGGCTTCAGTAGTTGGGGCACACAGGCTCAGTAGTTGCAGCTTGTAGGTTCTAGAGCTTGGGCTCAGTATTTGTGGCATAGGGACTTAGTTGCTCCACAGCATGTGGAGTCTTCCTGGACCAGGAATCGAATCTGTGTTCCCTGAATTGGCAGGTAAGTTCTTATCCACTGTGCCACCAGGGAAATCCTGAAGTGTAAAGTACATTTTAATTTACACAAAGAACAACAATTGAAGCTTTCTTTTCTGAATTGGGCTTCCCAGGTGGCACTAATGGTAAAGAATCCACTTGCCAATGCAGGAGACTTGGGTTCTATCCCTGGGTGGGGAAGATCCCCTGGAGAAGGAAATGGCAACCCACTCCAGTATTCTTGCCTGGAAAATTCCGTGGACAAAGGAACCTGGCCGGCTACAGTCCATGGGGTTGCAAAGAATCGAATATGACTGAGCGACTGAGCACATTCTGAAAGGAATGTCGAAATTAGTGGACTTAGTTGATACTATCTTTAGATATCATGTCTTTTTTTTTGCATATTTGGAATTAGGAAAAACTTATTTAGAGGGCATCCCTGGTGGCTCAGTGGTGAAGAATCCACCTGCCAATGCAGGAGACACAAATTCGATCCCTGGGACAGGAAGATCCCTTGGAGAAGCAAATGGCAACCCACGCAAGTATTCTTTCTTGGGAAATTCTATGGGCAGAGGAGCATGGTGGGCTATGGTTCATGGGGTTGCAGAAGTGTCGGACATGACTTAATGACTGAAAATAGTAACAGCAAGCTTATTTAGAATCCCAGGAAGATAAGGACATCATCTTTTAATTACTTCCCTGTAAGTACTGTGTGATTTGTAATGTACAATTTCTCATATTTTTTTCAGTAAAATCTTACTCTTTATTATATATTTAAATAAGTTGAAAAATATCCCAGTGAAAAGTTTAAATTATTCTAGATTCTTTCCCAACCTTTGTTTATATAAGTGTGTATGTATAATATATAAAATTTGTGTGTCTATACTTTTGTCTTATCAGCTTGCTATGTATTTTCTATTTATTAACATCATTAAAATATGTAAACTATATTTTTATTGCATACATACCATCTCTTAATCTTCTCCCCTGAAATATGACATTTCTTTTCCTTTTTAAAATTTTGCATGTTTGATTTGAAATTCATAGCTCAGAAAAGACTTTTATACCTTTTTCTCATGATGGTATTTCCCCCTATGGTAGATACTTGAGCCTTGTCCAGCAAATCTTAAAAGCCTCATACCCATTTATTTAGAATACATTGACTTTAGGGCAGTGCAAGAATCAGAATATATAGATTGTTCTGCTGATATTTGACTTTGAGGATGTCAAAAACAGACAAACCTTTTGATGATGTGTGTCAGATTTAGGATTTGGCCATAAATACCTGCATTTCAACAGTCTGTCATATTTTATGGTTTCCGTAAATTGATTTATTTTTTTCTCTTCCATAATTTGATTTTTTAATGCATTAGTGGAAAGACTTTGATCTATTGTTCTTTGTAAAGAATTTGTAGATTACTTGTTAATTACTTGATAAATTGATAATTTACTGGGAGTGAGGGCTGTCGGTTATACGTTTTATTTAGAAGACTTTAGTTCATGATGTTGAAAGACCTGGTCAGATGTTACTGAAAGGCCTGTTTAGTAACTTTTAGGAGGAGTCAGTCACACAGGTTTGTAATAGTTTTCTCTTTCACTGGCAGCTTGAAAAATCAGTAGCACTTTGCTTTTACATATAGAAATACAACCAGCTTCTGCTTTACTTTCATTTGTTGGTCATTTGTTTTCTTGATGGAACTGAGTTTTCATGTAATGGGGCTATTTTCCAATTGGAGGAATCACATAGATATGTAAATTTTGTTATTTGTTTCTAAAATATATTTGCTTGTAATAAGCTTCACTTTGGGATCAGTTCTGTGATTATGTGCCTTTCAAGGTAATTAAACAGGCCATCTTTAAGTAGGTCTAACAACTAGACCTCTAACAAGTCAGCTATAATCTCTGAACTGAACTAAAAATGCCACTGAAAAGAAAGATTAGAAAAAAGACACAATTGACTATAGCAGGTTGAGATGTTGAATGAGCATTCTAATACACTTTGATTATAGTAGTGAATATATTCCAAGCAATGCAGTAGAAGTAACAGTTTAAAGATCTGTATTTCCATGCCTGAAGTATCTATCAAAATTTTGGAGAAACTTGTTTTATTTTCATTTATCAAAAACACTTTGGGGAGAAATATACTTTAGGCAGCCCTACATTTAATTGTGAAGTAAGAAAATAGTGTGAAAATACCTGAATTTCCAATAAAGGAAAAAGTAATTTAAAATTAGATGCTAGAATTTGTTTCTGAATAAATATTGTTGTCCAAAGTATTGACACTGGGATACTTTTGCTCTTAAAATATTTTTGTTATGACCCTTTTGGAAGTGTTTCTAGATTCTGTTAGAGCTATCAAGATGTTTCATTGCATATAAACATACACTGAATAGTGTTATTTTATTTTAATTTCCCACTGTTTTCATCAGACTCAGCCCTCAAAGTGGAATATTCTCATAGACAAAGAATAATTACATCGAAGGGAGGAAGAATACAACTTACTTAAATATAGTTAATGCTCTGATTTCCCTGGTAGTCCAGTATTTAAGACTTGGCCTTCTAGTGCCAGGGGTGCAGGTTCAATATTTGGTCAGGGAGCTAAGATCCCACATGCCTCATGGCTAAAAAACCAAAACATGAAACAGAAGCAGTATTGTAACAAATTTAATAAAGACTTGAAAAAAAAGCTATAAAGCAAAGGCAAATGTTTTCATGAAATGATAGCGGGTAAGAGTGGCAGGAGACAGACTTGGTCTGAGGAATATAATTAATTTTCCCAGTTCAATGAGTTAGTTAGTTTTGAGGTAACTATCTGCTTGACAGATAACAAATTGATACATATAGTGTACATTCCAAAGATGTCCATGTCCTAATCCCTAGAACCTATAAATAAATTGGTGATGGTGGTTTAGTTACTAAGTTGTTTCTGACACTTCTGTGACCCCATGGAATGTAACCTCTGTCCATGGGATTTCCCATGCAAATTTCCTGATGCTGATAGACCTTGGGAAGCAAAGGAATCTCATTTTTCAGAAGTATTAAAAACACAATAGATTCTTATCTCCCTAACAACAGCATTTAATGGATTTCTAGTCTAAGAAGAGCACTGTTCTAGAGAGTCTTGGAATTATTCAAAAACAGTAGAAGGCATTCTCTAACTTTGAAGAACTTTGAGTGAGAGGAGGGAATATGCAACTGTAATATTTTCCAGAAATACTGAGCTAAAGTAAAGTTGGCAAACTAAGTTGGAGAGTAGACAGTTATGGGAATGAAGTAACCATATAAAAAGACACACAGAATGATGAAGAGGAGAGGCCTTTCAGTGTTGTGGAAGGTAGAGAGAAGATCTAAATGAACATGAGAGCACTAAATGCCATAAAAATAATCTGATGTATTCCATTTCCTCCTCTATAGAAATAAGAATTTTACTTTTCCCACATTGTTTGTAAGTTTACTTGTACTGGAGTGGATTGCCATTTCCTTCTCCAGGGAATCTTCCTGACCCAGGGATCAAATCTGTCTGCTGCATTGGCAGGCAGATTCTTTACCACTGAGCTACCTGGGAATCCATATAAATATTACCTAATGGATTTTGCAGGTACGATTAAATTAAAGATCTTCTGATAGGTAGATTATCCTGGATTATCTGGGTGGGCCCAGTATAATCACAAGGTTCCTTTTGAGAAGAAGGATGGTCATTAGTCAGAGGGAGATCTGACAGTGGAAGCTGAGGTTTGGAGTGAGGGGAATGTGGGCAATCTCTAAAGGCTAGGAGAGGCAAGCAGTTTCTCCCTAAAGCATACAGAAGGAACACAGCCTTGCGAACACCTTGATTTTAATTGATTGAGACTCATTTGGACTTTTGATTTCCACAACTGGAAGATAATAAATTTGTGTTGTTTTAAGCCACTAAATTTGTAGTAATTTGTTATAGCAGCAATAGAGAATGAATAAAGAGCAAACAGCTGTCATTCATTCATTGTTCATTCATTCAGCAAGTAAATGCTCAGTGCCTACAATGTATCAGAGTTGTGCTAAGTGCTAGGGATATAATGGGGAGAAAAACCAGATTCAGGCTCCATTTTCATAAAAGCTTATAGTTGAGGGAATTTATAGTCAGTAAGAAGGCTTGGAGATTGGAGTTAGTGAAAAGATGAAAGAGCTGTTATAGATTTGTTGGAAAGAAGTGATAGGGTTGGAAATAGCAAGCAACAGGGATACTGTTTACCAGTTAGTTTTACTGTTTATCAATTAGTTTTCCCTTCACCAATTAGTGTTCTTTTTTATTTTGAGATAATTTTCTATTAACAGAATAGTTGCAAAGATAGTATACAAATTCCTGTATGTCCTTCACTCAGTTTCTTCTTATGCTAATGTTTCAACCAGAGAACAGTTATCAAAACTGAGGAAATTATTATTAGTTCAATACTATTAACTAAAGTATAAAACTTGTTTGTATATCACTAGTTTTCCTTCTGGTGTTCTTTTTCTCTGGATCAGGATCCCACATTGCATATAGTTGTTATGTCCCTTTAGTCTCTTCTCAGTTTAGTTCAGTCACTCAGTCGTGTCTGACTCTTTGCGACCCCATAGACTGCAGCACGCCAGGTCTCCCTGTCCATCACCAATTCCTGGAGTTTACTCAAACTCATGTCCATTGAGTTGGTGATGCCATCTAACCATCTCATCCTCTGTCATCCCCTTTTCCTCCTGCCCTCAGTCTTTCCCAGAATCAGGGTCTTTTCAGATGAGTCAGCTCTTCGCACTAGGTGGCCAAAATTCTGGAGTTTCAGCTTCAACATCAGTCCTTCCAATGAACATTTAGGACTGATTTCCTTTAGGATGGACAGGTTGGATCTCCTTGCAGTCCAAGGGACTCTCAAGAATCTTCTCCAACACCACAGTTTAAAAGCTTCAATTCTTCGGTGCTCAGCTTTCTTCACCATCCAACTCTCGCATCCATCCATGACTATTGGAAAAACCATAGCCTTGACTAGATGGACCTTTGTTGGCAAAGTAATGTCTCTGCTTTTTAATATGCTGTCTAGGTTGATCATAACTTTCCTTCCAAGGTGTAGGTGTCTTTTAATTTCATGGCTGCAGTCACCATCTGCAGTGATTTTGGAGCCCAGAAAAATAAAGTCAGCCACTGTTTCCACTGTTTCCCGATCTATTTACCATGAAGTGATAGGACTGGATGCCATGATCTTTGTTTTCTGAATGTTGAGCTTTCAGCCAATTTTTTCACTCTCCTCTTTCACTTTTAGCAAGAAACTCTTTAGTTCCTTTTCATTTTCTGCCATAAGGGTGGTGTCATCTGCATATCTGAAGTTATTGATATTTCTCCTGGCAATCTTGATTCCAGCTTGTGCTTCCTCCAGCCCAGAATTTCTTATGATGTACTCTGCGTATAAGTTAAATAAGCAGGGTGACAATATACAGCCTTGACGTACTCCTTTTCCTATTTGGAACCAGTCTGTTGTTCCATGTCCAGTTCTAACTGTTGCTTCCTGACCTGCATACGGGTTTCTCAAGAGGCAGGTCAGGTGGTCTGGTACTGTCATCTTTTTCAGACTTTTCCACAGTTTATTGTGATAGACACAGTCAAAGGGTTTGACATAGTCAATAAAGCAGAAATAGATGTTTAGTTTCTTCTAATCTGTGACAATTCTTCAATCTTTACATGTTTTTCATGATTTTGAACTTTTTTTGTTTTTTTCATGATCTTAAACTTTTAATGAGTATTGCTCAGTTAGTTTGTAGAAAGTGAAAGTGTTAGTCACTCAGTGTGTCCAACTCTTTGCAGCCCCGCTATAGCCTGACAGGCTCCTATGCCCATGGAATTCTCCAGGCAAGAATACTAGAGTGGGTAGCCATTCCCTTCTCCAGGGGATTTTCCCATCCCAGGGATTGAACCTGGGTCTCCTGCATTGCAGGCAGATTCTTCACCATCTGAGCCATCAGGGAAGAGTGTTCCTTAATTTGAGTGTGTCTTATGTTTTTACATGATTAGCTTTAGGCTTATGAGTTTTGGCAAGAATACCATAGAAATGATGCTCCATTCTCAGTGCATCATAGCAGGCGGTATATGATGTATGTATTACTGGTTATGATAGCCTTCATCATTTGGTTAGGGTGATGTCTGATAGGTATTCTCTATTATAAATTAATATTTCCCTTTGTAGATATTAATAAATATCTTAGGAGTAGATACTTCGAGCCTATGCAAATATCTATTTCTCCTCAAACTTTCCCTTATTATTTTGGTATCCATTAGTGTATCTTGCCTGTAATAAGTATTAACTCCGGTGTTCTAATGGTGATTTTCTATTTTCCTCTTTCCTTCTACATTTATTAATTGGAATTACCTCTTAGTTTTATGTGGACTCTTCCTAAGTATAACAGTGTTAAGCTTCTGAAAACCCAACAATCAGGAAATTTGTGGTTTGAGGCACTTTAGTGTATCTTAAGTTATTAATAATGGTATTATACACTTTTGCATTTATAAAAATTAATACATTAATTGAGTACTTATGCAGGTACTTAATTTGAATATTTTATTTAATCTTGCAATAGTTAAAAGAAGTAGGAATGATTACTTTTCAGGTGGTAGAAGTGAAGTTTAGATACATTAAGTAACTTGCCCAAAGGGATAGAGCAGGGATTTATGTTCTATTAACTGTATATATATAACACTTGTTAGTTCAGTCGCTGAGTTGTATCTGACTCTGTGACCCCATGTCCATCACCAACTTCTGGAGCTTGCTGAAACTCATGTCCATTGAGTCGGTCACACCATCCAACCATCTCATCCTCTGTTGTCCCCTTCTCCTGCCTTCAGTCTTTTCCAGCATCAGGGTCTTAGCATCAGGTATATAAGTACTTGCATACTTGCATATAGCACTTACATAGATGATTTGAGAGTTTTCTCCTCATTAGTTATTTGAACAGATCACTCTTTCATGTTTTCAGCCATTTTACAAGAAGTGATTTCTTAAAGGGACACTGTAAGATTCCCTCTCCCCAGTGAGTTAGAACTTAATTTTTGACATCAAAACCTGTATCAGAGACTCTACTGAGAAATCATCATTCCTGTAAAATAAGGTTCTTAACATTAAACTAACTACTGAAGCTCAAGGGGTACTAGTTAATGGTGTCTTTTAAGGACATTATCTGGCTTGAGGATTCTGAGGAACAATTTCATGGTTGGGTTGCCCTGGTTCAATATCTGGCCTTCACCACTTGTCAGTGTCCAGAGGTGGCTAGACACGTTAAGGAGACTGACTAGTGCTAACTCTAATGCCTAGATCTAGGACAGAAATTTATTAGTTTAGAACGAATTAATGAATTCATTTTATCTGATATAGTTAGGTCATATACTCTAATGGTTAGTAGGTTAGATACATGGGAATGTAAATTATAATCAGAAGCTAGTTTAGTAAATATAGAATCAGAACAAAGGAACTAGATGTTCCTGTGTGTCCTGCTAAGGCTGTATACTGACCAAATGAACTGGATGTTCAAGTCCTAACTGGATGAGGAGTCCTCTTTGTTCAGTGGTACTGGAAGACAAGTGAACCTGGCTATGTCTGTGATTCATCTCTCTATATCTTGTTTTGAGCACCATTGGTGAGCACTTTTGTTTAGGTATTGATACATACTATTGCTGTCTAAAAGCTTTAACATGCTCATATGGCCAAACTGTGATTATTATATGCTGATATCTTCTTTATATGCTGGTTTCTTTCTTTTTTTTTATTATTGTTTTTGCCATACATTGTCATGATATCACCATGGGTTTACATATGCTTCCCCTCGGGATCCCCCCTCCCCCCCCCCCCCCCCCCCCCGGGAAATCTCGCTGCACCAGTCCCGAGCATCAATCCTGGGCTGGCGATTGATTAGACACGTGACAATTAACATGCTTCAATGCCCTTCTCCCATATCATCCCACCCTTACCCTCATCCACACAGTCGACGAGTCTATTCTATACTTCTGCATTCCTTTTTTTGTCTCCCATGTTGGGTTCTCGTTACTGTCTTTCTAAATTCCATATATATGTGTTAATATACTGTATTGTTGTTTTTGCTTCTGGCTTACTTCACTTTGGATAATGGGCTCCAGTTTCGTCCATCTGAGTAGAATTGCTTCAAATGAATTTTTTTTTTAATGCTGAGTAATATTCCATTGTGTATATGTACCACAGCTTTCTTATCCATTCATCAGTTGATGGGCATCTAGGTTGTTTCCATGTTTTAGCTATTGTAAACAATGCAGCGATGAACATTGGGGTACACGTGGCTCTTTCAATTCTGGTTTCCTCGGTGTATATGCCCAGCAGTGGGATTGCTGGGGCATATGGCAGGTCTATTTGCAGCTTTTTAAGGAACCTCCACACTGTTTTCCATAGTGGCTGTACTAGTTTGCATTCCCACCAACAGTGTAAGAGGGTTCCCTTTTCTCCACATCCTCTCCAGCATTTATTGCTTGTAGACTTTTGGATGGCAGCCATTCTGACTGGTGTAAAGTGGTACCTCATTGTGGTTTTGATTTGCATTTCTCTGATAATGAGTGATGTTGAGCATCTTTTCATGTGTTTGTTAGCCATTTTTATATCTTCTTTGGAGAAATGTCTGTTAAGTTCTTTGGCCCACTTTTTAATTGGGTTGTTTGCCAGGGTCCAGCCTCGGCAGGGTCCGGGGGTCTTGAGGGATGGGTGGCGTCGGCGGAAGAAGAACTGAGCAGAGTCGATGTGTGGTGATGGAGCAGTCTCTCTTTATTGCTGTTAGTTTTGTGAGGTGATGGAGAAGTCTCTCCAAATGGCGGTGGAGAAGTCTCTCGTTTATTGTTGTTGGTTTACAGTTTTTATAGCCAAAAGACATCCCCATTACATCATTACATCACCTAACATTCTATACAATTTTTTGTTTTCTACCTCCCATAGCAACCTTATCATTGAGTT
>ML663487.1:1202026-1215515 GCA_007570785.1 Antilocapra americana | reverse complement strand
CCATAGGTGTGAGTGGGGTATCAACGTCTCCCACTATAATTGTGTTATTATTAATTTCCCCTTTCATACTTCTTAACATTTTCTTTACATATTGTGGTGCTCCTATGTTGGGTGCATATATATTTATAATTGTTATATCTTAATCTTGGATTAATCCTTTGATCATTATATAGTGTCCTTCTTTGTCTCTTTTCACAGCCTTTATTTTAAAGTCTATTTTATCTGATATGAGTATTGCTACTCCTGCTTTCTTTTGGTCTCTATTTGTGTGTAATATCTTTTTCCATCCCTTCACTTTCAGTCTGTATGTGTCCCTTGGTTTAAGGTGGGTCTCCTGTAGACAGCATATATAGAGGTTTTGTTTCTGTATCCATTCCACCAGCCTTTGTCTTTTGGTTAGGACATTCAGCCCATTTACATTTAAGGTAATTATTCATAAGTATGATCCCTTTGCCATTTACTTGGTTGTTTTGTGTTTGAGTTTATACATCCTTTCTGTGTTCTCTGTGTAGAGAAGATCCTTTAGCATTTGTTGACCAGCTGGTTTGGTGGTGCTGAATTTTCTTAGCTTTTGCTTGTCTATAAAGCTTTTGATGTCCCCTTCATCGTTGAATGAGATCCTTGCTGGGTACAGTAATCTTGGTTGTTCTTTTTTCTCTTTAATCACTTTAAGTATGTCCTGCCATTCCCTTCTGGCCTGAAGAGTATCTATTGAAAGATCAGCTGTTATCCTTATGGGAATCCCCTTGTGTTTTATTTGTTGTTTTTCCCTTGGTGGTGTTAATATTTGTTTTTTGTGTTTGGTCTTTATTAATTTCATTAATATGTGTCTTGGTATGTTTCATCTTGGATTTATCCTGTTTGAGACTCTCTGGGTTTCTTGGACTTGGGTGAGTATTTCCTTCTCCATTTTAGGGAAGTTTTCAACTATTATCTCCTCAAGTATTTTCTCATGGCTGTTCTTTTTGTCTTCTTCTTCTGGGACTCCTATGATTCAAATGTCGTGGCGTTTAACATTGTCCCAGAGGTCTCTGAGGTTGTCCTCATTTCTTTTAATTCTTTTTTCCTCTCTGCTTCATTTATTTCTACCATTCGATCTTCTACCTCACTTATCCTATCTTCTGCTTCCATTCTTCTTTTGTTTCCCTCCAGAGTGTTTTTGATATAATTTATTGAATTATTCATTATATACTGACTTTTTTATTTCTTCTAGGTCCTTGTTAAACATTTCTTGCATGTTTTCAATCTTTGTCTCCAGGCTATTTATCTGTAACTCCATTTTGTTTTCAAGATTTTAGATCATTTTTCCTATCATTATTCTGAATTCTTTATCAGGTAGATTCCCTGTCTCTTCCTCTTTTGTTTGGTTTGGTGGGCATTTATCATGTTCCTTTACCTGCTGGGTATTTATCTGCCTTTTCATCTTGTTTAGATTGCAATTGTTGTCTTTCCATATTCTGGCAGCTTGTGGTTCCTCTTTATTGTGGAGGTTCCTCACTGTGGGTGGGGTTGGATGGGTGGCTTGTCAAGGTTTCCTGGTTAGGGACGCTTGTGTCGGTGTTCTGGTGGGTGGAGCTGGATATCTTCTCTCTGGAGTGCAATGAAGTGTCCAGTAGTGAGTTTTGAGATGTCAGTGTTTTTGGTATGACTTTGGGCAGCCTGTGTATTGAAGCTCAGGGCTATGTTTCTGTGTTGCTGGAGAATTAGCGTGGTAATGTCTTGCTCTGCAACTTGTTTGCTCTTGGGTGGTGCTTGGTTTCAGTGTAGGTATGGAGGCTTTTGATGAGTTATTATCGATCAATGTTCCCTGGAGTCAGAAGTTCTCTGACGTTCTCATATTTTGGACTTCTGCCTCCTGGCTGTGAATGTCAGTCTTATTCCTACAGTAGCCCCAAGACTTCTCATCTATACAACACCAATGATAAAACATCTAGGTTAATGATGAAAAGTTTCTCCACAGGGAGGGACTCCTGGAGAGCTTCACAGAGTTACATGGAGAAGGGAAGAGGAAGGAGGGAGATAGAGGTGACTAGGAGGAGAAGAGGGGGAATCAAATGGGGAGAGAGCAAGCTAGCCAGTAATTAGTTTTCTAAGTGTTCTCCACAGCCTGGAACACACAAAGAGATTCACAGAGTTGAGTAGAGAAGAAAAGGGGAAGGGGGAAGATAGAGGCGACCTGGTGGAGAAAAAAGAGAGTCAAAAGGGGGGAAGAGCAATCAAGCCAGTAATCTCACTCCCAATTAAAAATGGGTACTCAAGATTGGGTTCTTAAAGGTACAAAATTGATGACAAATACCAAAAAGCAAAGATTAAAGATGTAGAGTAGAGGTTAGATTCTGAAAAATACAATATTAAAAGATAAAACAAAGTCACAAAAATGATAATATATATATATATGAAGTTTGCTTTAAAATTATGATTTTTTTCTGAAAGGTAATAGGTTATAAAAATAAAAATTAAAGGAGTAATAGAGGACTTAAAAATAAAAAAAATTTTAAATGATAATAGTATCTAGGAATTACTCTGGAGCTGTTGAGGACAGTGTGGGGTCAGTTTATTTTCAGATAGTTCTTGATCTGGTGTATACTCTTCAAGATATATAGGCCCCTTCCTGTGTAGTTGGTGCTAACTAAAGGGTTTTAATCTGTTGCACCTGTCACTTCCAAAGCGGTTCCCTCTGTTTATTTTAGCTTCTTCTGTTTCCTGGTCTCTACAGTGTCTTAATTTCCGCCCTGACATAAGGGAGTGAAGGTGATCACTTATTTAGGCTCACTCATTTAGTCACACCGCGGAGAGGGAGGAGCACTGCAAAGAAATATCACTGGTGTGTGTGGGGAGTGCTCACAGTGTCTCAGCCACACTGGGTTTCCCAGCCCCTCACCCCGCCCCGATCCCCACCCCCCAACTCATGGCGTGTGATTTCCCAGTCTACACTTCTCAGGCTCTAGTTTGCTCTGCTGGGGAACTGTCTGGTGGCGGGCCCTGGGTTGTGTGTACTTCCCAGGTCTAAGCCACTCAGTTTCAGATTCTCAGGTACTCCACAAAGGCACAGAGTTGGTTGGGCCTGCGTTTTGTGCTCTTTCCAGGTCTGAGCAACTCAGGTGACCAGGTGCTTGGCACGCGCAGTCTCCTCAATTGGGGGATGCATCTTACCACTTCCCGAGTCCCAGCCGCTTGGTTTCCAACGTGGCAGTGGGCACACCCATCTCAGGTGTGCCGAGTATCTCTTCTGGGGAGCTGATCTCTAGCTGTGACTCTCCCGGTGGATGTCAGCCATCCAGAATCCCAAGAAGTATTGGTCAGCAACTGGGAGCCTGCTTGCAGTTTGGTAGAGGAAGCCTCTGTAGGGCCCAGATCGCCCCTTTCCGGGTCTGGCTGCCCCCTGCCTGCCTCTCTGTCTCTCTGTCTCTCTCTCTCTCTGGCTGTCCCACAGTTTGGGTTGCTAGTTAGTACCCTCATATTGCCCTCAGGGCATTTAGGCCTGGTCCTTACCCTAAGCAATGCAGCCCACGTCTTCCTGTTCAGCCCCTGCTTTCTGGTGGTGTATGTGAGCACTGAGTTGCCCGTAGGCAGATAATCTGTGGATTTTATTTATTTATTTATATATTTTCCCTCCAGATTATGTTGCCCCCTGAGATTCCAAAACTCACCACAGACCCACCAGGGAGAGGGTTTCCTGGTGTTTGGAAACTTCTCCTCTTTTAAGACTCACTTCCTGGGATGGATCTCCATCGCTACTTCCTTTTTCTCTTTTCTCTTTTGTCCTACCTCCTTTTGAAGCCAATGGGCTGCCTTTCGGGGTGCCTGATGTCTTCTGCCAACATTCAAAAGTTGTTTTGTGGAATTTGCTCAGTGTTCAAATGTTCTTTTGATGAATTTGTGGGTGATAACGTGGTCTCCCATCCTATTCCTCTGCCATCTTCTGAGTCCAGTCTCTGAATGTTGAGTTTGAAGCCAACTTTTTCACTATCCTCTTTGACTTTCATTAAGAGGTTCTTGAGTTCTTCTTCACTTTCTGCCATAAGGGTGGTGTCATCTGCATATCTGAGGTGATTGATATTTCTCCCAGCAATCTTGATTCCAGCTTGTGCTTCATCCAGCCCAGCATTTCTCATTATGTACTCTGTGTATATGTTAAATAAGCAGGATAACACTATACAGCTTTGACATACTCCTTTCCATATTTGGAACCAGTCTGTTTTTCCATGTCCAGTTCTAACTATTGCTTCCTGAGCTGCATACAGATTTCTCAAGAGGCAGGTCAGTTGGTCTGTTACTCCCATTTCTTTCAGAATTTTCCACAGTTTGTTGTCCACACGGTCAAAGGCTTTGGCATAGTCAATAAAGCAGAAGTAGATGTTTTTATAGAACTCTCTTGCTTCTTCAGTGATCCAGTGGATGTTGGCAATTTGATCTCTGGTTCCTCTGCCTTTTCTAAATCCAGCTTGAACATCTGGAAGTTCACAGTTCACGTACTGTTGAAGCCTGGCTTGAAGAATTTTGAGCATTTCTTTACTAGCGTGTGAGATGAGTACAATTTTGTGGTTGCTTGAGCATTCTTTGGCATGCCTTTCTTTGGAATTGGGATGAAAACTGATCATCTTATTTATTAGATGGATGTTATTTTCCTAAGCTAAATAATAAAGATTGGCTAAATTTTTTGAAGACTTCATCTATTCTAAAAGCCTGATTATGAAATGACTGTCACTGCTATGAGTAATTTTTTACATTAGAAATTATAAGGAATGCAAGTAAGATGTGTTTGCTGCCTATGAAGAGTTTACATTTTTAGTAGGACAATGATATAAACTCACAAATGACTACAAAAATAAGAGGATTGGAGTATCGCAGGAGTTTAAGGGAGATAGATGCAAAGTATTAAGATCATTTAAAATAGGTCTCTTTCATGTTCAGTTGGATAGCTCAAGGTAGGCCACAAAATAGATTCTTCGAATGTTTCAAATAACTAATGAGGCTAGAATGCCCTTTTAATTTTGTCCCATATAGTGTATGACCACAAATAAAAGAGTCAGTACTTGATTTTAAGTTTCAGCTCTGGAATTATTTTCCCTCAGGAGCAGAGAAAAGCAATAATTACCTAGGGCTAGGGAATGGTTAAGAGATCAGTGGAAAGGTCAAAAAGGGTATGTATTATAAGAATTAAAAACTTCGTTTTTTAAACAGTGACTTTATTATTTTATATTAAAGTCACAAAAATGCAATATCACAATTCTGATTTCCATCTCTACTAAAGCTTCTTGAATTTGAGGCCCAAATTAACCCCTAATCTCACCAGATTTATCTAGGATATGATATTTGGCTTTCTGATTCTGTATACTGTAAGGTACTGTGACACACCCAGAACAAGATCTTAGATTGCCTCATTCTGTGATAATTATTCTATTATACCTTTCTGCTTGTAGCTTAATTTGAATTTTCTATTAAGTGATGGCAGCAATCTTGTATTATTCTTTATATCTAAAACTCATAAATTAAGGGTAATAGAATGTAAAATACACAGGTTTAGGCAGCAAGCACAGTTATTATAAAAACGTTTTGAATTATATGGACCTCATTAATTTGATATTGAATTCCTAGAACCTGATAAATAGCTTAAGGTTCTCTCAGTATTTTGATATTGTTTAAGGATAAAAGCAGTATAGATTTCTTAAAATTTTATGCATATAACAAAATATATATATATTTTATATGTATTTTTACTGATTGTGTCTAGCCATTCTAGAAGATTTGAAATACTGATTTGAAATGTTGGCAGTAGAGAATTCCTTGTTTAGAATTTCTGAAAGTATTTTTTAATGGCATTGATTTTTCTGATTCCAAGAAATACTTATTTATTATATTTTACTAATTGGGGTTATACTGTATGTACATTTTGAAATCCTATATTTTTTCTGCTTAATGTAGTATGAGAGTTCTCCATGTTACTAATTACTGTGAAAATATTTTTAGTTTCTGTTTATTAGCATTTGTATTTATATGTATATCACATAGTTTATATAATATTACTTCTGTTACTAAAGATTTAGATTGTTTACAGTTTTTCACTGTTGTTTGTAGAATGGTAACAAAATCCTTATCAAAATGTTGTTAAACTTATATTGTGTATATATATATATATATATATATATATATTTCATTTAGGTTTGAATGTGGTTTAGTGTTTAAAAAAAATCATTAGTTTACTAAGTGTCATCTTGGCTTGGGGCTTCAACTGCTTAATTTGTGACTACAAACCATTTTCCTTTTCCAGGGTATAAAACCAGCCAGTTTTGATAAAGTCAGTGATCCTGAAGTGAAAGAAATCATCGAGGGATGTATTCGTCAAAACAAATCTGAAAGGTAGGTGCATATATAGTGAAATGACATAATTGATGGATGAATTTTTCTCTTTTCTTGCATTGGGTCTTTTTCTGACCTTTGAATCATGGTGGGTATGAATTTTGAGTGTCTATAGTAAAGTGTATTATTGCATCATGTTGCCATTTTAAATTGATATTATGTGTTGAATTTTCCTTGAACCAATATTAAGCTTCACCACTTTTAGCCATCAGTTTAACAGTCCCCTCTCAGATAAACCTTCTTCTAACAGTTGATAGATAGTGGAGAGTTTGTGCATTGTCACCTCCACATAAGTGCTTAAATGGTTTTTTATGATAGTTTAAGAAAAATTTAACCATCAACTCACTAGCTATTTTTTTTCAAGAAATAGTATTTCTAAATTTATTTGTATTTTTCTCACAATTCATTTTAGTTTTAGCTTTTTCCTTTAATTTGAGCTTTGGACAGCTGCTTACTTAAATTAGTAGGTTAGTGTTTTATCTCCAGTTGATTATGATTAAAGTAGATAATAGATCTTCTATAGAAATTATTTCCACCAGCATTTCACTGACTCTCTCCCATTTTTATTAGTTACCTAAGTTTACTTTTGCATATCTGAAAATATGAAAAGCCACTAAGATAAAGTGTTTGCTGCTGCTGCTGCTAAGTCACTTTAGTCATGTTCGACTCTGTGCGACCCCATAGTCGGCAGCCCACCAGGCTCCCCCATCCTTGAGATTCTCCAGGCAAGAACACTGGAGTGAGTTGCCATTTCCTTTGCCAGTGTATGGAAGTGAAAAGTGAAAGTGAAGTCGCTCAGTAGTGTCCTTGACTCTTCCCGTCCCCATGGACTGCAGCCTACTAGGCTCCTCTGTCCATGGGATTTTCCAGGCAAGGGTACTGGAGTGGGTTGCCATTGCCTTATCCAAAGCTTGTTTAATTATAGCTTTATTATACAGCTTTCTTGGTGTTTGTACCAATAGGCTATATCTATATATTTTAATTATGGTAAAATAACCTAAGATTTACCATTTTAATCGTTCTTAAATGTACAATTCAGTGGCATTATGTACATTCACATTGTTGTACAATCATCACCACTATTTTCATAACTTTCTTATCATCCCAAACAGAAACTCTGTGCCCATTAAACAGTAACTCTCCATTCCCTTTCCCCTCACCCCCTGCCAATCTCTATTCTACTTTGTCTCTACCTCTTTTGTAGGTATGTGCTACAAGTGGAATAATAACATTTGTCCTTTTTTCTAATATATTTGTCTTTTTGCACTCTCATACACACACCATTTTGTTTATCCATTCATCTGTTGATAGATACTTGGATTATTTCTACCTTTTAGCTATTGTGAATAATGCAGCATGAACATTGGTGAACAAGTACCTTCCTGAATCTCTGTTTTAAGTTCTTTTTGGCATATACCTAAGAGTAGAATTACTGAATCATATGGTAATAATATGTTTAATTTTTTTGAAGAGACACCAAATTTTTTTCCATAGTGGCTGCATCATTTTGCATTCCTTCCAGCAATGTATGATGGTTCCAGTTTCTTAACATCTGCACCAACTGTTTTTTGGTAATATCCATCTTAGAGGGTATAAAGTGCTATCTCATTTTTCTTTTGATTTCCATCTCCTTAAGGACTAATAATGTTGAGTATCCTTTCATGTGCTTATCAGTCATTTGTATATCTTCTTTGGAGAATTATCTATTGAAGTTGTTTGTCTTTAGAAAAAAATTGAATTGTTTTATTGTTGTTTTTGAATTATAGGAGTTTAGGCATGCCTTTTTTTAAGCTATGCTAAAACTACTCTGTTGAAGTAGCTGTTTTAGTTCGGTTTCTGGTTGTGTTTTATACAGCATTTTAATTATGATCTATTACCAAAGAACACTGGAATATTCAAAAAAGATTCATGGCACATTAGTGTTCTGGAAAGAGCGTAGGTTTCCACAGCAGCAGAAGATTCAAATCTGGAGTCACACTTAGCCAGTGTGATCTTGAGCAAGTTACTTAGGTGTTTCCTCAAAATAGGTATTATTTTGATGATTAAAAAGATAATGAGTATAAAATACCTAACAGAGTATTAAATATTTAATGCATGATACTATCTGCTGCTATTTCAGTGATTATTCCATAGTAAAAATATCTAGGCAAAACTTTCATTTAGAAAGTTGACTGGATTGTACCTTCTTAAACACATCTCACCTCAGCCTTAAGACTAATTAGTCTGAGCAAGCATATTCTTTTCATAAAAACTGTCTTAGTTAAATGTTTGTCTCTTGATTGCTTAAGTGTAGAAGGTTGAAAATCCTCAACTTCCAGGATACCATGCTGTCAGCATGGTTTCAGTTCAGTCTCAGTTCACTCACTCAGTCGTGTCTGACACTTTGTGACCCCATGGACTGCAGCATGCCAGGCTTCCCTGTCCATCACCAATTCCTGGAGATTGTTCAAATTCATGTCCATTGAATTGGTGATGCCATCCAACTGCCTTGTCCTCTGTTGTCCCCTTTTCCTCCTGCCTTCAATCTTTCCCAGCATCTGGGTCTTTCCCAATGAGTCAATTCTTCACGTTAGGTGGACACATTATTGAAGCTTCAGCTTCAGCATCAGTCCTTCCAATAAATATTCAGGACTAATTTCCTTTAGGGTTGACTGGTTTGATCTCCTTGCAGTCCAAGGCACTCTCAAGGGTCATCTTCAACACCACACTTCAAAAGCATCAATTATTTGGTGCTCAGCTTTCTTTATGGTTCAACTCTCCTATCCATACATGACTACTGGAAAAACTATAGCTTTGAGTACATGGACCTTTGTCAGCAAAGTAATGTCTCTACTTTTTAATATGCTGTCTAGGTTTGTCATAACTTCTGTTAGAACTTGGTAAAAGAAAGGGAAATTACCTTTCCTAGCATATAAACTAATATATGAACCTCTTTCTTTTTCTTCTCTTAACCTAGTATTACCCTAATATTAGATTAACCCCTAATATTAGGCTGGAGTTGTATCTATTATGTGTATACTTTGGCCTAGGACACTGAACTTAAATACTTTAAGAAAACTGTACGACTTTGCTGAACTAAATTAGCTTCATCCATGGCATTCTCTAAAGAGTGAATGAAGTACACTGACTAGATTACCTTTAATTGAGTTAATGACTTCTGTTTATAAATTTTGTAAAAAAGAGTTTGAATTGCTAATTTACTTTAGAGTTTATATATCTGGAAGAGTTTTTAGTTTCCTTGCTGACATCCATTGTTAGAGTTTTAGTGACTTAAGCCAGTGATTTTGGGAAGATACTGAATCCATCTAACATACTGCAGCACTTTTCAAATTATCTCTAGGCATACATTTAGGTACGTTAAACTTCAATATCTGGATATGTTACTGTTAATGGTCCTTAATTAAGATCACTACATGTGCATGTTAATCAAGGTTTCTTTCCATCCTTGGTAATAATAGGTGTGATGTAAGATTTGGTTTTATAATAAGATAAATTAATGGTTTGGTTAATAGAAAATTTTAAATAAAGTTGTTGCTTTGACAGATTTTTTTACTGATTTAGTGTTCTGTATCTTGTTTGTGATTGAAAGAATTGATAACAGGTTTTTATATTGTTTATTAGGTTGTCTATAAGGGACCTACTAAACCACGCATTTTTTGTGGAGGATACAGGACTAAGAGTGGAGTTGGGGGAGGAAGATGATTGCTCAAATTCATCCCTGGCTTTAAGACTCTGGGTTGAAGACCCTAAAAAATTGAAAGGCAAACATAAAGATAATGAAGCTATTGAATTCAGTTTCAATTTAGAAACAGATACACCTGAGGAAGTAGCATATGAAATGGTAAGTGAATCTATCCCTAGCCTCCCCTCCCGTTATAGTATCAGAGTTGCATCCTTTTTCTTTCTGATTGCTTTCTTTTCTCTCGTTTTCTTTATTTAAATTGAAATTTTATTGTGGAACTATATCTATGCAGCAGAGGATATTAAATTTGTATGTACAGTATAAAGAATAGTAAAACTCTACTTTTGTTAAGAAATGGAACACTACTGGTACCTTAGAAGTTATCTGTGTGCCCCTCCCACTTGCATTCCCCTCCCTCATAGTTATAGGTAATATATACCCTGACTTTTTAAAAAATATTTATTTATTTATTTCAATTGGAACCTAATTACTTTACAGTATTGTGGTTTTCGCGATACATTGACATAAGTCAGCCATGGATCTACCCTGACTTTTGTGTTACTCTTTCTTTTGCTTTTCATTATAGTGTACCTACATAATATATATTATTTTGTTTTGAAAACTGGAGTGCCCAGCACACACCTAGCTGGTTACTGAAGTTTCTGTTAGGTGAAGATACCCAGGAGGGATAGCTGAACATAGTCTCTTGGTCATAGTCTGGCTCAAATTTCCCTATGAGTTTATGAGAGCTGAGTCTGGGAAGGTCAGACTTGTTAACTTCTTCTTTCAGGCATCTGGATGGGCCAACAATCAGGGAACCTCTGATGTAAATATTTATGGTTTTTCTTCTTGAATTGGCCAGATTCTGCAGAGAATTATCTTTCAGTATCCTGCCTGGAGGACAAGGATGTGGTTTTTGGTGCCTTTTGGTAGCCAAGTGGGGAAGAGTGCTGGAAGTTTCTGCGTATGGCATTCAGCATGCATATGGTCATTTAAGCTTCTTTTTTTTCACATGATAGCCATACCATCAACTGTGCCTGGTGTTCCCTAGTCCAGAGATCATCTTTTACCCTTTCCAGAGAACAAAATTTTAGACTTTTTGTGTAGGGGAGAAGCAGTCATCCAAAGATGTGGAATGGAGGGTGGGAGATCGGAACCTAATACCTAACTACTTCTGAAAACCCTTTCACTTAGTCTTCCTTATTTTAGTCATCACTTTTGACTTTACCCACTTCTATAAGTACCTGGTATGGCTAGTTCCTATGTATATGAGTATTATTCAGTATAAATGAGGATGATTCTCAGCTTTCCCAGGCTCATCTTTTTCAGTTATTATCTGTTTTCCACATTCCCAAATGTCCAAAAGGTATGTTGTTGCTGTTGGCTTTATCCTGTCTATGCTTGTGAGTTTATGACTTAAAAATCCATTTACTCTGTGTTTTTTTTGAACTTTGGGAAGGAGTGAAATTAAATATATGGATTCCATCTAACATTTTAATCATTTTTCAACTATGAGAAAATTTCCTGAAACCTGCAGAACGTTGAGACATGCTTTAAAATACAGATTGTAGAACTGAGAATGATATGCCATGACACCTCTTCAAGTCATTATCTCTGCTACTCAGCCCTGTTCCTTTTAGACAACAAGCCCTTAATGTCTCTCAAGTCACTCTACTAACACCTAGTAAGATATAGAACTTTGCTATGAGCATACTTCCTCTACCTCGAGTGCTGATTTCTGGACTTTATTTGCCTCTCCCTCAGTAGCCTTCAAGTTCTTTGTTTTATTTAATCCAGGTCAGACTTTACCTTCTTCTGTGATTCTTTCTCTGCTTTCACTAGAAAGACTTGTGCTCCTTTAGGGCTTTTGCAGCAGCTTATTTCTACCTCTTATTTCATTTTAAATTAAGTTTTTATCCATCTCTTACCACCAGCTTGTGTGTGCTTATAGGAAAAAGGACTAGCTTAGGCGCTTATGTCTCTGGAGCCTAATACTGGGCACATTGTAGGCATGTATTGTTGCTGAATAAGGAAACCTTTTTAATCTTTCACAAGACTTAATGGCAGTCATAAATTACCTGTACTAAAACTGCATGTACTGAAATAGGAGGCTGTTTATTTCTGTTTCAAGTTGGAATCATTTTAACAATGCTTAGTAATAGTATTTTTTTTTCTTTTTTCCTTTTTTTTTCCTGGGTATTTACATAATTTTATTAAAAATATCAATCCATGTTTTTAGATTACACGGTAGTTCTATTTTTATTTTTTAAATTTATTTTTATTTATTTATTTTTATTAGTTTTGCCATACAATAACATGATATCGCCATGGGTTTACATATGCTCCCCCTCCAGAACCCCCTTCCCTCCTTCCTCCCTCCTCCCTCCCCCCAGGAAATCTCGATGCACCAGCCCCGAGCATCAATCCTGGGCTGGTGATTGATTACACATATGATAATTAACATTTTTCAATGCCATTCTCCCATATCATCCCACCTTTGCCCTCATCCACAGAGTCCACGAGTCTGTTCTATACATCTGCGTTCCTTTTGCTGTCTCGCATTCTGGGTTCTCGTTACCGTCTTTCTAAATTCCATATATATGCATTAGTATACTGTATTGTTGTTTTTCCTTCTGGCTTACTTCCCTATGGATAATGGGCTCCAGTTCCGTCCACCTGAGTAGAACTGATTCAAATGAATTTTTTTTTTAATGCTGAGTAATATTGCATTGTGTATATGTACCACAGCTTTCTTATCCATTCGTCTATTGATGGACATCTAGGTTGCTTCCATGTCCTGGCTATTGTAAACAATGTGGCGATGAACATTGGGGTACACGTGGCTCTTTCAATTCTGGTTTCCTTGGTGTATATGCCCACCAGTGGGATTGCTGGGTCATATGGCAGGTCTATTTGCAGCTTTTTAAGGAACCTCCACACTGTTTTCCATAGTGGCTGTACTAGTTTGCATTCCCACCAACAGTGTAAGAGGGTTCGCTTTTCTCCACATCCTGTCCAGCATTTATTGCTTGTAGATTTTTGGATGGCAGCCATTCTGACTGGTGTAAAGTGATACCTCATTGTAGTTTTGATTTGCATTTCTCTGATAATGAGTGATGTTGAGCATCTTTTCATGTGTTTGTTAGCCATTTTTATGTCTTCTTTGGAGAAATGTCTGTTAAGTTCTTTGGCCCACTTTTTGATTGGGTCGTTTACTTTTCTAGAATGGAGCTGCAGGAGTTGCTTGTATATTTTTGAGATTGTTTGTCTGTTGCTTCATTGGCTATTATTTTCTCCCATTCTGAAGACTGTCTTTTCACCTTGCTTATAGTTTCCTTTGTTGTGCAGAAGCTTTTAATTTTAATTAGGTCCCATTTGTTTATTTGTGCTTTTATTTCCAATATTCTGGGAGGTGGGTCATGGAGGATCCCACTTTGGTTTATGTCG
>ML663487.1:1160218-1201926 GCA_007570785.1 Antilocapra americana | reverse complement strand
TGGCTGTCCAGTTTTCGCAGCACCACTTGTTAAAGAGGTTGTCTTTTCTCCGTTGAATATTCTTGCCTCCTTTGTCAAAGATAAGGTGTCCATAGATGCGTGGATTTATCTCTGGGCTTTCTATTTTGTTGCATTGATCTATATTTCTGTCTTTGTGCCAGTACCATGCTGTCTTAATGACTGTGGATTTGTAGTATAGCCTAAAGTCAGGTAGGTTGATTCCACCAGTTCCATTCTTCTTTCTCAAGATTGCTTTGGCTATACGAGGTTTTTTGTATCTCCATACAAATTGTGAAATTATTTGTTCTAATTCTCTGAAAAAGACCTCTGGTAGCTTGATAGGAATTGCATTGAATCTATAGATTGCTTTAGGTAGTATACTCATTTTCACTATATTGATTCTTCCAATCCACGAACACGGCACATTTCTCCATCTGTTTGTGTCCTCTTTGATTTCTTTCATCAGTGTTTTATAGTTTTCTATATACAAGTCTTTTGTTTATTTAGGTAGAAATACTCCTAAGTATTTTATTCTTTTTGTTTCGATGGTGAATGGAATTGTTTCCTTAATTTCTCTTTCTGTTTTCTTGTTAGTGTATAGGAATGCCAGGGATTTCTGTGTGTTGATGTTGCATCCTGAAACTTTACTATAGTCACTTATTAACTCTAGTAATTGCAGTCTTGAGAAAGAAGAATGGAGCTGGAGGAATCAAGCTTCTTGACTTCAGGAAAAGCTATACTAGAAAGCTACAGTCATCAATGCAGTATGGTCCTGGCACAAAAACAGAAATGTAGGCCAATGGAACAAGACAAAGAACCCAGAAATAAAACTATGCACCTATGGGTACCTATTTTTGACAAAGGAGGCAAGAATATACAATGGGGCAAAGACAGCCTCTTCGATAAATGGTGCTGGGAAAACTGGACAGCTACATTTAAAAGAATGTAATTAGAAGACTCCCTAACACCATATACAATGATAAACTCAAAGTGGATTAAAGACCTAAGTGTAAGACCAGAAACTATAAAACTCTTAGAGGAAAACATAGGCAGAACACTCAATGACATAATTCAAACAATATCTTCTATGACCCACCTCCTAGAATAATGGAAATAAAAACAAAAGTAAACAAGTGGGATCTGGTTAAACTTAAAAGCTTTTGCATAGCAAAGGAAAATGTAAACAAAGTGAAAAGATAACCCTCAGAATGGGAGAAAATAATAGCAAATGAAACAACTGACAAAGGATTAATTTCCAAAATATACTAGCAGCTCATACAACTCAATACCAGAAAAACAAACAACCCAATCAAAAAGTGGGAAAAATGACCTAAGCAGACATTTTTCCAAAGAAGGCATACAAATGGCTAACAAACACATGAAAAGATGCTCAACATCACTCATTATTAGAGAAATGCAAATCAAAACTACAGTGAGGTATCACCTCACACCACTCAGAATGGCCCTCATCAAATCATTTACAAACAATAAATGTTATAAAGGGTGTGGAGTAAAGGAAACAGTCTTGCATTGTTGGTGGGAATGTAAATTGACACAGCTACTATGGAACACAGTCTGGAGATTCCTTTAAAAACTAGAAATAAAACCACCATATGACCCAGCAATCCCACTCCAAGGCATATACCCTGAGGAAACCAAAATTGAAAGAGAGACATGTATCCCACTGTTCATTGCAGCAGTATTTATAATAGCTAGAACATGGAAGCAACCTAGATGCCCATCAACAGATGAGTGGATAAAGAATTTGCTATATGGCTCAGGAAACTCAAACAGAGGTTCTGTATCGACCTAGAGGGGTGAGATGGGGAGGGAAATGAGAGGGAGGTTCAAGAGTGTGAAGACATATGTATACCTATGGTTGATTCATGTTGAGGTTTGGCAGAAAACAGCAAAATTGTGTAAAGCAATTATCCTTCAATAAATTATTTAATTGAAAAAAAGATGTGATTTGCTTATTATGTTTTGTTTGTAGGTCAAGTCAGGATTCTTCCATGAAAGTGATTCCAAAGCTGTTGCTAAGTCCATTAGAGACCGAGTGACCTTGATAAAGAAGACAAGGGAGAAGAAGCCAGCTGGATGTTTGGAAGAACGCAGGGATTCCCAGTGCAAGTCTGTAGGGAATGTACTCCCTCAGCCGCAAAATATATCTTTGCCCCATCCTTCTGTTCAGCTCACTGGGGTGGAATGTGAAGAAACTGAAGTGTTTGATCAACATGTGCAACAACAGCTTCTACAAAGAAAACCACAACAGCGTTGCTCCTCTGTTATAGGTAACACAGTTATAATGTATAAAAGGAAACATGTAATTGTATTCCATTATCTTTAAATAGTACTTTTGTATGTTTCAAAGCATTTTGTTATCTGTCCTTTTATTAATCCTTTCCCAAAATCCCTAAATTGACAAGCCAGCTAGTTTCCTTACTTTAAAATTAAGAAACTGTTCTGTTAAGTGACTTGTCCAAGGTACCAGTTGAATAAGGATTATAATCTTTTTACCATTTTTAAGGGTCTAACATGAATCTTTTAGTAAAGGAAATATGGATCTAAAGATAGAACTTATATTTCAAAAAGAAATTTTCTAGTCTTTAAGACCGTTTTGTATTTTAGAGTCAAGTATAAAATTAACAGTTTCTCTAATTTTTCTGGCTGTAATGCATTGTCTTCTCTAGAAGGACAGTGTTTTCATAGTAATAACCTGTTGTTCTATAAAGGCAGCATTATTTTGTAGCCAGGTTCTATGAAAACAAGAAGATGCTACTTAAAATTAACTGAGATCCTAATGGCAAACATAGATTATTTAGGACATGCATGAAATGGCCTGCAAATTGAGTTAACTTTTATGTAATTCTTCATAGTTTTGCTTTACTAAGAAAATATTAGTTATACAATAATATCACCATGGAAAGTTTATGTGATGGTTTTTGATTAATTCTGCAGTGTACATATCTTATTTGAAACTGTTTCAGGTTGTCAGAGTAAAAAAGAAAATAAAACCACTTACCATTTCCTATGCAATCTGGACCTTGTGTTTCGATTTTTTCCCTTCTACCTTATTTTCTTTGTCATAGGTGACAATTTGTCTGAGGCAGGAACAGGATCAGCTTTACACTCAGATACTTCAAATCAGCCCAGTGTAACCTACTCCTCAGACCAGATGATGGGGTCTCAAATGGTTTCTAATATGCCACAGACCGAAATAAATGTTCTGGAGAAAATTTATCCATCTCAGCAACTAGTGGGACAGTACCAGCAGATTTCAGGGGTGAGATTAACTGTTCTAATTTAAAATAGATCATCAGTATATTTACTGTAAATGGGAGAATTTGTCTTTAATCTTTTTGTTCTTATTTAACAGTTGCAGAAGCAGCCAAAGCTGACTCAGCCCCAAATTTCGCCTTTGGTTCAAGGTCAGTCCACTGTTTTGCCTATACATGTCTTTGGACCTCCAGTTGTCTCACAACCCCAGATTACGCCTTTAACTGTCCCAAAGGCCTCACAGATAAAGGTAAGATATATTTTAGAGGCTCTGTCTTCAGGTGAACATATTTAACACTGCCTAGGGCTTCCCTGGTAGCTTGGGCTTCCCTGGTAGCTCAGCTGGTAAAGAATCCACCTCCAGTTTGATTCCTGGGTCAGGAATATCCCCTGCAAAAGGAATAGGCTACTCACTCCAGTATTCTTGGGCTTCTCTGGTGGCTCAGATGGTAAGTAATTTGCCTGCAATATGGGAGACCTGGGTTTGATCCCTAGGTTGGGAAGATCCCCTTGAGGAGAGCATGGCAACCCACTCCAATATTCTTGCCTGGGGAATCCCCATGGACAGAGGAGCCTGGGGGGCTACAGTCTTTGGGTTCACAAAGAGTCAGACATGACTGAGCAACTAAGCACAGCACAGATTTTCTGACAGGCAAAGGCTCCCTTTCATAGATTCATCCTAGTTTATATAAAGTCACTGAAAACTTAAAGTTGTTTATATTTTCCTTCACTTAAGACATTCTTCTTGAGGATATGCCTAATATTGTGTAACTAGAATCTTGAGACACTGCTTATATAATTGGAAAAGAAACTGAGAATTCCATATATGGATAAAAATTTTGTTTAGGATTCTAATCCCCTTTTCTTGGTTTGTTTTTTGCATTGGAGTTTTCATCCTGGTTTGAATGTGGAGGGATGCCTTTTGTAATTAATTAGAAATAGTATCTCATAGACTGTTATAATTTTTAGCAGTTTGATCTAAATTCTTGACTTGTTTAGTTCACATTTATTTCTGTAGAAGAAAATGTTTTTTCATTTAGACTCTGGCAATGAGTACACAGTCTTTCTGCGTGTTCATATACTATATCCTGGTTTCCTAGCTTATAGATTTTGGATACATGGTTGGAGTTTTCTTTGCCATCCCATTTTCTTTCCTTAACTTCATCATTTCCTCTGTATGTCTTCTTTCTTTGGGAATGAGATGGTCTGAGCTCCTAGGCATTCCCTGTATGTAATTTAGTTAGCAGCTGGTGCATCTGTTGGTTTTAAGAGATTAGTATATAGTCAGTCATAGTTCATCAGCACACTTTTAATAACTGCCATCTCTGGGAATATAAAATAAGATAGAATATGGTCCTTGCCTTCAAGAAGCTCAATCTTGTAGGGGAAAACATACACATATTTGACAAATGCCAGATGCATTTAAAATCTGCTGGGGATATATTTAATCTGCTGTAGTTGACAGTGTATGGTATTTGGCTAGTGCTTGTAGCTTATATGGTATATATTCATTCTTGAGCTCATGTTATGGTTGGATTTATCCCTTTTTAAGACTGTAATGCAAAGTGTGTTGGATGGATGTTTAAATTATTAATAACTTAGGTTCAACCACATAAGTATACAGGTATGTGTATTTTGAAAAAAAAGGTTAAAAAATCTATGAAAGTGTTATTTACCTATTTAAAATAAAGCCTACAAAGTTATAAAGAAGACAGTGAAAATCATCTACTATCTCTCCAGCTAGAAATAAATTATCATTTATATTTGGGGGTAGAGATTCTAGATTTGTCTTTTTTCTGTGTATACCTATATAACTTTGTTTATATGTATGTATGTATATCACATACATACTATTTTGTAGCCTGCATTTTTCACATAATATTTAGAATCCACACAAGTAAGCACTTTGACCGTGAGGGTCTTTTTATAAACCTGGTGGTTTAAGTTCTAGGAATTATTACAGCCAGCCTATATGTATTCAACCAACTCTCTCCTCTCCTCTTGAGAGAGCTTCTTTGTTCCTTTTAGGTATGATATTAAAATACTTTTGAGCTTTCTCTTAGAACTTCCATTTTCCAGTGTGTGAAGGTGTCAGATTCAGTTACTCTTAAATTTCTGCCATAGTTTGAATGAGTTATGTGGCAAGTTCAGTAAATGAGAGGGCATGAGCAATATATTGTTGGAGGCTGGTCTCAGTCTGTTAGTGTCGTCAATTAACATTTACTCATGGTGTTATTAATACAATTTTTATAGGACTAACACTATACCTAGCACATTTTTGATAACTTCCTAAAATCTTTACAGTGTATTAGTTTCTCAGTTGTGTCCAATTGTTTGCTTCCCCGTGGACTGTATGTAGCCTGCCAGAATCCACTGATCATGGGATTTTCCAGGCAAGAATATTGGAGCAGGTTGCCATTTCCTTCTCCAGGGATCTTCCTCACCCAAGGACTGAACCCAGATCTCCTGCATTGCAAGCAGATTCTCTTACTGTCTTAGCCACCAAGGAATCCCCCAAATCTTTACAACATAGCATTATTTTACCTATCATTCTGTTTGGGACTCTCCCCATTAAATTGAACATGGTATATACATTTATTTTATTTTTAATTAAAAAAAATTTGGCCACACTATGCAGGTTGTGGGATCTTAGTTCAATCAGGGACTGAACCAGGGCCCTGACAGTGAGAGCACCGAGTCCTAACCATTGGACACCAGAGAATTCCCATGGTACATGCATTTATAATTTGAATTCTTTTGCATCAGCACCAGGAACTACAGCTGAGTTTTGGAGCAGATGTACAAATTTCAGCTCAACCTATGGCTTTTTACAACTAACAGCCATAGTTGTAACTATGGCTGACAACTCCATAGTTACTGGAGTTGTCAAATTACTGGAGTTCCACAACCAGTTTTGTTTACAATTTCTCCTTAGACATTGCTTGCTTCACAAATGACTTCCCAGGATCTAATGGTTGGTCTTCAACTTGAACTTGATCCTAGAAATGGGAATCAGGCTTTAACCAAATTACCAAATGCCAATCAAATTTCTAGTTTCTTATCAGTTAATCACATCCAGCTTTGTAAAATTATTCTTTTGCCCAACTTGTGAGTAGTGCACAGAATGCTTCTGGTACAGCTTAGCCCCCTTCTGATTGCATTGAGGTGCGTTCAAGGGCCCATCAGCCTTCACAAAAGATACATTCAGTATCCTAGCCATGATCAGTGGTATATCAGGAGTCTGTAATTCAAGATTCTTAAGTTCCACAAAGCCAGATTGCATTTAAAGAAGCCTTGTTTCCAAGCCTCTATTCAGCAGCAGTCATTAATTTTACAACCTAAGATTATATTGTTGTTATTCAGTGGCTCAGTAGTGTCCGATTCTTTGTGACCCCATGGACTGCAGCACACCAGGCTTCCCTGTCCTTTACTATCTCCCAGAGTTTGCTCAAACTCATGTCCATTGAGTTAATGATGCCATCCAACTGTCTCATCCCGTCATCCCCTTCTCCTCCTGCCTTCAGTGTTTTCCAGCATCAGGGTCTTTTCCAGTGAGTTGGTTCTTTGCATCAGGTGGCCAAAGTACTGGAGCTTCAGCTTCAGCATCAGTCCTTTCAATGAACATTCAGGACTGATTTCCTTTAAGATTGATTGGTTTCATCTCCTTGCAGTCCAAGGGACTCTCAAGAGTCTTCTATAGCACCACACTTCAAAAGCATCAATTCTTTGGCACTCAGCTTTCTTTATGGTCCAACTCTCACATTCGTACATGACAATTAGTAAAACCATAGCTTTGACTGTACAGACTTTTGTTTGTAAAGTGATGTCTCTGCTTTTTAATATGCTGTCTAGGTTTGTCATAGCTTTTCTTCCAAGGAGCAAGCATCTTTTATTAGGTTAGTACAAATGTAATTGTGGTTTCAGACCATGCATTTTAAATTGTTATAACTAGACTCAAACACATCTTTATGAATCAAAATATAAACCATTACAATCAACACACACATTTTTGCCAATGAGAAATAAGTTTGATTATTCTTGTAGTGTAAAAAATCTGTGTTTCAGGATTCAGTGAACTCTTGCAAATCATTTTCTGCATTCCTCTGGTTGTTGGAAGCATTTTCCCTGCAAAAAGTTGTCAAGATGCTTGAAAAGTGATAGTTGGTTAGCAAGACGTCAGGGGAATGTGGCAGATGAAGCAAAATATCCTAGTCCAATTCATTCAAGTTTTGGAGTGTGGTTGTATAATGTGTGGTCGGGTATTGACATAGAGAAGAATTAGGCCCTTTCTGTTGACCAATGCTGGCTGCAGGTGTTGCAGTTTTCAGTGCATCTCATCGATTTGCTGAGCATATCTGTCAGATATAATGGTTTTTCCAGGATTCAGAAAGCTGTAGTGGATCAGAGGTAGCTGACCACCAAACTGACCATGACCTTTTTTTGGTGCAAATTTGACTTTGGAAAGTGCTTTGGAGCTTCTTTTCAAACTGAGCTGGTCACTTCCGGTTGTTGTTTTATCGCACATCACAGTCTGAAAAATTGTTCATTGTTGGTATGTAGAATAAGTAAAGATGACAATTCAAAACGACAACTTTTTGATTTTCAGTCAGCTCATGAGGCACCCACTTACTGAGCTTTTTTTCACCTTTCCAATTTGCTTCAAATGCTGAATGACTGTAGAATGGTCGACATTGAGTTCTTTGGCAATTTCTCATGTAAGAGGATCATCTTTGATGATAGCTCTCATTTGAGCAATTTTCTTATTTGAGTTCAAAATAGGTCATAAAACAGCAGAGACAACTCACAACCTCAACAACACATTTGGCCCAGGAATTGATAACGAATGTACAGTAGTTCAAGAAGTTTTGCAAAGGAGATGAGAACCTTAAAGATAAGGAGTGTAGTGGCCAGCCATCGGAAGTTGACAATAACCAATGTGACAAGATTGGCCAGATTTCATTCTTTGAATGCATCAGGAGTCATTGAAATGACAGCATGCATTAATTCTTTTTGGAGATAAATCTCCTTGTTAGCATCAGTTCCATTCAGTTCAGTCACTCAGTTGTGTCTGACTCTTTGCAACCCCATGGACTGCAGTAAGACAGGCCTCCCTGTCCATCTCCAACTCCTGGAGTTTACTCAAACTCATGTCCATTGAGTTGGGGATACCATCCAACCATCTCATCCTCTGTCATCCCCTTCTCATCCTGCCTTCTGTATTTCCCAGCATTAGGATCTTTTCCAGTGAGTCAGTTTTTCACATTAGGTGTCCAAAGTATTAGAGTTGCAGCTTCAGCATCAGTCCTTCCAATGATATTCAGGGCTGATTTCCTTTAGGATGGGCTGGTTGTATCTTCTTGCTTTCCAAGGGCCTCTGAAGAACTCTCTTTCTTTTTCAATAATCCAATGAATGTTGTCAATTTGATCTCTGCCTTTTCTAAATCCCACTTGAACATCTGGAAGTTCACGGTTCACGTACTATTGAAGCCTTGCTTGGAGAATTTTGAGCATTAATTTACTAGTATGTGAGATGAGTGCAATTGTGCAATAGTTTGTGCATTCTTTGGCATTGCCTTTCTTGGGGATTGGAATGAAAATTGACCTTTTACATTCCTGTGGCCACTGCTGAGTTTTCCAAATTTGCTGGCATATTGAGTGTAGCACTTTCACAGCATCATCTTTTAGGATTTGAAATAGCTCAAATGGAATTCCATCACCTTCACTAGCATTGTTCATAGTGATGCTTCCTAAGACCCACTTGACTTTGCATTCCAGGATGTCTGGCTCTAGGTGAGTGATCACATGATCGTGATTATCTGGGTCATTATAGTTCTTCTGTGTATTCTTCTCACCTCTTCTTAATATCTTCTGCTTCTGTTAAGTCCATACCATTTCTGTCCTATATTGTGCCCATCTTTGCATGAAATATTCCCTTGGTATCTCTAATTTTCTTGAATAGATCTCTAGTCTTTCCTATTCTGTTGTTTTCCTCTATTTCTTTGCATTGATCACTGAGGAAGGCTCTCTTATCTCTCCTTGCTATTCTTTGGAACTCTGCATTCAGATGGGTATATGTTTCCTTTTCTCCTTAGCCTTTCACTTCTCTTTTTTTCCCAGCTATTTGTAAGGCCTCCTCAGATAACCATTTTCCTTTCTTTTTCTTGGGGATTGTCTTGCTCCCTGTCTCCTGTGCAGTGTCATGAACCTCTGTCCATAATTAATCAGTCACTCTCTATCACATTTAGTCCCTTAAATCTATTTCTCACTTCCACTGTATAATCATAAGGGATTTGATTTAGGTCATACCTGAATGGTCTAGTGGTTTTCCCCATTTTCTTCAATTTAAGTCTGAATTTGGCAATAAGTAGTTCATGATCTGAGCCACAGTCAGCTCCTGGTCTTGTTTTGGTTGACTGTATAGAGCTTCTCCATCTTTGGCTGCAAAGAATATAACCAGTCTGATTTCAGTGTTGGCCAGCTTGTGATGTCCATGTGTAGAGTCTTCTCTTGTGTTGTTGGAAAAGGGTCTTTGCTATGACCAGCGCATTCTCTTGGCAAAACTCTACTCGCCTTTGCCCTGCTTCATTCTGTACTAGATTTGTCTGTTACTCCAGGTATTTCTTGACTTCCTACTTTTGCATTCCCGTCCTCTGTAATGAAAAGGACATCTTTTTTGGGTGTTAGTTCTAAAAGGTCTTGTCGGTCTTCATAGAACCATTCAACTTCAGCTTCTTCAGCATTCCTGGTTGGGTCATAGACTGAGATTACTCTAATATTGAATGGTTTGCCTTGGAAACGAACAGAGATCATTCTGTTGTTTTTGAGATTGCATCCAAGTACTGCATTTCAGAGTCTTTTGTTGACTATGATGGCTACTTCATTTCTCCTAAGAGATTCTTACCCACAGTAGTGTATAATCGTCATCTGAGTTAAATTCACACATTCCAGTCCATTGTAGTTTGCTGATTGCTAAAATGTCGATGTTCACTCTTGGCATTTCCTATTTCACCACTTCGAATTTGCCTTGATTCATGGACCTAACATTCGAGGTTCCTATGCAATATTGCTCTTTACAGCACTGGACTTTACTTCCATCCCCAGTCACATCTGCAACTGGGTGTTGTGTTTGCTTTGGCTCCGTCTCTTCATTCTTTCTGGAGTTATTTCTCCACTTATCTCCAGTAGCATATTGGGCACCTACTGACCTGGAGAGTTCATCTTTCAGTGTCCTATCTTTTTGCCTTTTCATACTGTTCATGGGGTTCTCAAGGCAAGAATACTGAAGTGGTTTGCCATTCCCTTCTCCAGTGGACCACATTTTGTTGGAACTCTCCACCATGACCCATCTGCCTTGGGTGGCCCTACATAGCATGCCTAATAGTTTCATTGAGTTAGACAAGGCTGTGATCCATGTGATCAGATTGGTTAGTTTTCTGCAATTGTGGTTTTCAGTCTGTCTGCCCTCTGATGGAGAAGGATAAGAGGATTATGGAAACTTCCTGATGGGAGAGACTGACTGAGGGGGAAACTGGGTCTTGTTCTGATGGGGTGGGGCCATGCTCTCTAAATCTTTAATCCAATTTTCTGATGATTGGGGTGCTGTGTTCCCTTACTATTACTTGACCTGGGGCCAAACTATGGTGGAGGTAATGAAGATAATGGCGACCTCCTTCAAAATGTCACATGCATGCACTGTTACACTCAGTGCCCCCAGTCCTGCAGCAGGTCACTGCTGACCCACGCTCCTGCCGGAGACTCCTGGACACTCACAGGCAAGTCTGGGTCAGTCTCTTGTGGGGTCAGTGCTCCTTTCTCCTGGGTCCTGGTGTGCACAAAGTTTTCTTTGTGCCCTCCAAGAGTCTGTTTCCCCAGTCCTGTGTAAGTTCTGGTCGATCTGTGATGGGGTTAATGGCGACCTCCTCCAAGAGGGCTTATGCCATACCCAGGTCTACTGTACCCAGAGCCCTTGCCCCTGCAGAAGTCCACTGCTGACCTGTACCTCCTCAGGAGACACTCAAACATAGTTATGTCTCAGTCTCTGCAGGGTCTCTGGGTCCCAGTGTGCAGGTATGTTTGAGCACTCTGAGAGTCTGTCTGATGGGTCTCTAGAAGCACTCTTTGCTTCTAAACAGGATTTTGCTCCTCCTACCTTCTTGCTCAGGCTTTTCTGCCCTTGGATGTAGGGTATCTCCTCATAGCCACTGCAGCACTGTGCAGTCACTGCTCCAGCGCCGCACAGCCATGTTAGCATATCTATAGTCATATGCTCTACCACTGAGCTATACCCGCCGTGGTAGCATATCTGAGCTGTATATTTGTAAAATTACTCTGGAAATTGTGTTTCTTATTAGCATTTCCTACTTTACTACTGTTTTATCTGTTTTGTAGCTGATCCCAATGGAATCATTATAATTTTCACCTCCAGTTTCTTAATCAGTGAAATAAAATATGTTTCAGCCTTTAGTCAGGTGATTTTAATTCTATCCATAGTATATTTAAGACCCATCAAGATAGGTACTGAAGATATCAGTGCGTTTCAGATGTTTACTTTATCCCTTGTTATTTAATATGTTTTGTAATCAGTTTCTAAGGCATTCTAAAGTATAAATCTTACAGTTAGGGGACTAACATTAAGGACCTGCTGTGTGTGAAGCAGTGTCATTTCATTCAATCTTCATTGTAACTTCATCTAAAAAGAAGTTAATTCTATTAAATAAAATGTTTGGGTAAAAACTGATAATTACAGTTATGTCTTTCCCTGGAGAGAGAGTTTGTGGCTTCTTGGTTATTAGACCATTTATATAAAAATTCTATTTAACACAATATTGTATTCATGTGAAATTACTCTGCTCTAATTGAAGGGAAATTGGTCTAAACAGTGCGTATTTTTGCTGAACATTGTAAAAAATGTTCCCAACATGCATATATTGCTTTGTGTGTCTTCATAATGTTGAAACTGGTCAATTTCAGGACATTAGTCATTTGGATTGATTTACAGTCCCATTATTTAGCCTTTGCCCTTTTTTAATGTAAATTAGTTGGAAATAGAGAAATTTGAAGGGCTGGGAACCTTTCAGGTTGATCCAATTCTCCAGGAGGGAACCATCCTACAAAATAGGAGCACCACTGACATCTTTGATTTTGGAGGTTGATGAACAGAGCTGAGAGGCTGGTTATCTGTAGATTACTGTTATATTCGGTATTTAGGAAAAGGTAAGCTGTTGTTTTGAGGGGATGAAAGAAGTGAAAGTGTTAGTCACTCAGTCGTGTCACGTTCTTTGAGAGCCCATGCACTATAGTCTACCAGGCTCCTCTGTCCATGGAATTTTCCAGGCAAGAATACTGAAGTTGGTTGCCATTCCTTTCTCCAGGGGATCTTCCCAACCCAGGGATCAAACCTGAGTCTCCTGCTTTGCAGGGTGATTCTTGATCATCTGAGCACTTAGAAAGTTTATCATACTATGTCTGTTATGTTTTCAGTTTTTATGTGTTCAGCTAGTTTTAAAATACAGTTTTAACAATTTGAACTTAATACTATTTGTTTTAGTATATTGGTTTTTAGTACAAAACTTCCAGTATTTACACAAATTCCCTATTCTTCATTCTTAACTTTGCTAAGTTTGAAGAATGGCTTTGTGAAATTTTTCAAGGTTACTTGGATATGCAGTTTTTAATTCTTTGGCTCTCTGAAACTAACCCATGAAATATAACACATGAAATATTACTTGGCTGAATAAAAAAATAGAGTTAACAGTTTCTCTTTGCATCTACAAGATATTTTGTTCTGTTGGCTTCTAGTTAATGCTGCACAAGAGAAGCCTGAAGCTAGTGAGATTTTTGCTTCCTTTTTCCGACTTAGTGCTTATAGGTGGCATTTGGTGTGTGTCTTTTATATGTCTTTGGTATGGATATTTTAGATCCTCATATGAAAATAGCTTTTTAAAAATAACTTTCATTCTTATACTCTTAAAAATACAGAAAAATATAAAGGAAAATTGCCTGTAATCCCACCTCTGAGAAATTAAAACCTTTGAAATTTTCCACATTTTTTCTGTGCATATACATACACAAAAACATTTTTTAGTATTTATTTGATCAGAGTTGGATCATAGTAGTTTTGAAAAAGGTTTCTTGTTTAAATTGAAGTATATAAGGTATATATTTGCAGAAGGAAATGGTAACCCACTCCAATATTCTTGCCTGGAGAATTCCATGGACAGAGGAGCCTGGTGGGCTATAGTCTATGGGGACACAGAATTGGACAAAACTGAGTGACTATCACTTTGAAGGCATATATACATTGAAGTATCCTAATCTTAAATGTGCAGCTTGATGTGTTTTTGCATATGTATTCCTATGTGTCAATGCAAATGAAGATATAGAGCATTTCCAGAACCTTCCATTTCTAGAAGGTTCACTGACATTTATCCACATTGTTGCATGTATCAGTAGTTTGTTTCATTTTTTTCTTTTTTGGTATGAATCGTTTAATTGTAGAATACACCCACAATTCAGTTATCCATTCTTTTGAAATACATTAAGATTGGTTCTAGGTTTTAGCTCTTATAAAATAAAGGTACTGTGAATGCTCCTCTATGTATTTTTGATAGACACATGCACTCATTTCTCTTGTGTATGTATCTAGGAGTGGGATTGCTGGGTCACAGGATAAAGGTATATGTAGCTATACTAAATAATGCCAGACTTTTTTCCATGGTATTAATAGTTGTCCAAAGTGCATTCTCAGCAAGAGTGTTTAAAGTTCCAGTTATTCCACATCTGTATCAACATTATTCCTAGTCCTTTAAATTTTAGCTGTTCTGGTGGATGTGATGTGCTATATATCATGGTTTACCTTGCATTTCCCAGATAAGTAATGATATTGAGCATCTTTTCATGTAATTATTAGAAATTCAGATATCTTCTTTTGTGAAGTGTGCCTCATCAAGTCATTTTTAAAAAAATTGTTTGTCATTTTCTTTAGTCTGCTTTCATTTCAACCAATTCTTCAGTCTTTGCTTTTTTTGATAGTATTAAAAGCAAAGGCCAGTTTTTGTAGAATGCCTATCGATTTCAGTTTGATTAATGTTTCCTCATGATTAGAGTCAAAGCATGCATGTTTGACAGGAATACCATATACGTGGCATTGTATTCTACTCAGGCCACCCTATTAGGAGGCATACTGGTAATGCCAATATTAATGATATTAACTTTTATTACTTTATTATTTTATTAATTTATTACTTTCACTACTTTATTAAGACCTGCTATATTTTTCCACCGTAAAGTTGCATTGTTTTCCTTTATGAGTAATTTGTAAGGAGGTATTTTGAAGCCATGTAAATATATCTTTCCTCATCAAAACTTTCACCCGTTACTTTTAGTATCTCTTCATGATATTCTAAGTTCATCATTCCTTCTTATATTAATTAGTTGGCCTTTCTGCCTCCTTTATTCACTAATTCATTCATTCAGTCATTTGTTTATGTCAGTATGGACTCATGTTGTTCAGTCGTTCATTCATGTCCAACTCTTCGTGAAACCATGGATTGCAGCACACGAAACTTTCCTGTCCTTTGTCATCTCCCTGAGATTGCTCAAACTCATATCCACTGAGGTGGTGATGCTATCCAACCATCTCATCCTCTGTCACACCCTTCTCCTCCTGCCTTCATTCTTTACCAGCATCAGCGATTTTTCCAGTGAGACAGCTCTTCATATCGGGTGGCCAATGTATTGTAGCCTCAACTTCAGCATCAGTCCTTCCAATGAGTATTCAGGGTTGATTTCCTTTAGGATTGACTGAATTGATCTCTGCTGTCCAAGGGACTCTCAAGAGTCTTCTCTAACACCATAGTACAAAGGCATCAATTCTTTGGCACTCAGCCTTCTTTATGCTCCAACTCTCATCCATACACAACCACTGGAAAAACTGTAACTTTGACTATACGGACTTTTGTTGGCAAGTGATGTCTCTGCTTTTTTTTTTTCTCTCTCATTCTCAATTTTATTTTATTTTTTAAAAATTTATTTATTTATTTATTTTAAATTTTCTTTACATTATTGTGTTGGTTTTGCCATACATTGACATGAATCTGCCATGGGTATACATGGAGGTGATGGAATTCCAGTTGAGCTATTTCAAATCCTAAAAGAAGATGTTGCAAAAGTGTTGCACTCAATATGCCAGCAAATTTGGAAAACTCAGCAGTAACCACAGGTCTGGAAAAGGTCAGTTTTCATTCCAATCCCAAAGAAAGGCAATGCGAAAGAATTCTCGAACTACTGCACAATCGCACTCATCTCACACACTAGTAAAGTAATGCTCAAAATTCTTCAAGCCCGGCTTCAGCAATATGTGAACCGTGAACTTGCAGATGTTCAAACTGGTTTTAGAAAAGGCAGAGGAACAAGAGACCACATTGCCAACATCCACTGGATCATCAAAAAGGCAAGAGAGTTCTATAAAAACATCTATTTCTGCTTTATTGACTATGCCAAAGCCTTTGACTGTGTGGATCACAGTAAAGTGTGGAAAATTCTTAAAGAGATGGGAATACCAGACCATCTGACCTGTCTCATAAGAAACCTGTATGCAGGTCAGGAAGCAACAGTTAGAACTGGACATAGAACAACAGACTGGTTCCGAGTAGGAAAAGGAGTATGTGAAGGCTGTATATTGTCCCTGTGCTTATTTAATCTATATGCAGTGTACATCACGTGAAATGCTGATCTGGATGAAGCACAACCAGGAATCAAGATTGCTGGGAGAAATATCAATAACTTCAGATATGCAGATGACACCACCTTTATGGCAGAAAGTGAAGAGGAACTAAAAAGCCTCTTGATGAATGTGAAAGAGGAAAGTGAAAAAGTTGGCTTAAAGCTCAACATTCAGAAAACTAGCATCATGGCATATAGTCCCATCACTTCATGGGAAATAGATGGAGAAACAGTGGAAACAGTGTCAGACTTTATTTTGGGGGGCTCCAAAATCACTGCAGATGGTGATTGCAGCCATGAAATTGAAAGACGCTTACTCCTTGGAAGGGAAGTTATAACCAACCTAGGGAGCATATTGAAAAGCAGAGACATTACTTTGCCACCAAATGTCCATCTAGTCAAGGCTCAGGTTTTTCCAGTGGTCCTGTATGGATGTGAGAGTTGGCCTATGAAGAAAGCTGAGTGCTGAAGAATTGATGCTTTTGAACTGTGGTTTTGGAGAAGACTCTTGAGAGTCCCTTGGACTGCCAGAAGATCCAACCAATCCATCCTATAGGAGATCAGTCCTGGGTGTTCATTGGAAGGACTGATGTTGAAGCTGAAACTCCAATAGTTTGGCCACCTCATGCAAAGAGTTGACTCTTTGGAAAAGACTCTGATGCTGGGAAGGATTGGGGGCAGGAGGAGAAGGGGACGACAAAGGATGATATGGCTGGATGGCATCACCGACTCAATGGACATGGGTTTGGGTATGTCACTGTTTCCATTGCTTCCCCATCTACTTTCCATAAAGTGATGAAACTGGATGCCATGATCCTAGTTTTTTGAATTCTTGGTTTAAGCCAGCTTTTTCCACTCTCCTCTTTTACCTTAATCAAGAGGCTCTTTAGTTCCTCTTTGCTTTTTGCCATAAGGCTGGTGTCATCATCTGAGGTTATTGATATTTCTCCCTGAAATCCATATTCCAGCTCGTAATTCTTTCAGCCAGGTGTTTCACATGAGGTACTCTGTATATAAGTAATATTAACAGGGTGATAATATACAGCCTTTACATACTCCTTTCCCAATTTTGAACTAGTCCATTGTTCCATGTCCAGTTCTAACTGTTGCTTCTTGACCTGCATACAGGTTTCTCAGGATGCAAGTGATGTGGTCTGGTATTCCTGTGCCTTGAAGAATTTTCCAGTTTCTTGTGATCCACACAGTCAAAGGCTTTAGTGTAGTCAATGAAGGAGAAGTAGATGTTTTTCTGGAATTCTCTTAGTTTTTCTAAGGTCTGTCAGATGTTGACAGTTTGATCTCTGGTTCATCTGCCTTTTCTAAATCCAGCTTGTACATCTGGAAGTTCTCAGTTCGTGTACTGCTGATGCCTAACTTGCAGGATTTTGAGCATATTCTTGCTAGCATGTGAAATGACTGTAATTGTGTCATAGTTTGAACATTCTTTGGCATTGCCCTTCTTTGGTATTGGAATGAAAGCAGACCTTTTTCAGTCCTGTGGCCTCTGCTGAGTTTTCCAAATTTGCTGGCAGACTGAGTGCAACAGTTGTACAGCATCATCTTTTAGGTTTTGAAATAACTCAGCTAGAATTCCATTATCTCCACTATCTTTGTTGGTAGTGATGCTTCCTAAGGCCCACTTGATTTTACACTTCTGGATGTCTGGCTCTAGGTGACTGCTTATTCCATTGTGGTTATCCAGCTTTATCCATCATCCATTATTTATTTAATGGAAGAGGTAAAATAAACGTGTGTCTATTTTTTTTTCCTTTTTTTTGCTGTTTGTAACTATTTTCAATGTTGTGAGGAACAACCTTATAGCTAAATCTTTGTATGAACTCTTGATTATTTCCTGATTTTACTATCATTTCCTCCGAGAAAAGGACCAGTGTAGTATAAAACTTTTGAATATTATCTTACAAGATTAAAACCACTGTATGACAAACATTTGATTATCATTTGGCAGTGCCTACCAATGTATGACTAGAATTTTTACATGTTGCAGATTCTAATGTGAAGGTTAAAATTAGAATTATTTACAGCTTTTTTGATTCTGTGTTGTCTATAAACTCTTTGGAAAAATATGGAATTATATAAAATGGGATGCTTTTATATCTTCTTTCCCCCCCAAATTACTCAGATTAATAGGATGTGTAGTAAGATATTGTCAAATGTACAGTTTATCGGATTCAGCCTTCTCAGTAAGTACCTTCATGATAATATATTGCTATAAACCTCACCTAAATATTTTTGTTAAAATAAAATATTTTACAATATTGGGTGAAAATCAGTGTTTCTTTGAGTAGTAGCTAACTTTTGTGCATTTGAAGCAGTTCTACTTTTCCATTCTGATATAATTCTTTATTGTCAGCTGAAAGTGAAAAAAGAAACTTGAACTTTGTTAATTTGATTTTGTATCTTTGTTTACAGAACTTAAAATGAGTAGAAGAATTAACAAGATGGAAGACATTTTTTTCTAGTCACCGTGCTTGATATTCTCGTGTGCTTATATTCAATTATGCCATTTCTTTAAGTTTGGTCCTTTTATAGGAAGAGTATTTATCAATATGGTTTTCCTGGTGGCTCACGTTGTAAATAATCTGCCTCCAATACAGGAGACCCAGGTTCAATCCCTGAGCAGGAAGATCCCCTCAAGAAGGGAATGGCTACTCACTCCATAGACAGAGGAGAATTCCATAGACAGAGGAGTCTGACGGGCTTTAGTCCTTGGGGTTGCAAAGAGTCAGACACAACTGAGTGACTCACATATAGTTTTGCTTATTTGCTTGGTTTAAATTTCTGGAAATGAAATTGCTAGACATTTTTAAAACTTGGATAGTTTCATTGTTGAATTACCCTTCAGAAAGGTCTAACCAGTTTACAATCCCGTAAATCCCAGTGGTTTATGAAAATGCCCATTTTTCTATACACTTAGTATTTGCTATCCTTTGAAAGTTTTGAATTATACAATGCAAATAGTAACATAAAAGCTATTAAATGGGAAAAAATCACCAAAGAATGCAATTTTGTTAACATGGTAGTGATTATAATATTTGTTATAAATAGTCCAGGGAGATGACGGAATATAAGTAGAGTCACAAGATATGGAAAAGCTTGACTCATTCATACGAGCTAGAGTTCAGTGTCACTTCAAGAGGAGAAGAACTATAGAATGAGGCAGGGACCAGTTCATTAGGAACATTATTTGTCATCCAAAGGGACTTAACCACATAGAAGATGAGGTGTCATCATTAGAGAATTTGAATTAGGTAGGTAAGTTATTGATTTTGATAGATTTGCATTTTAATGTCACTCTGCTGTCACCAGTCGCAATACACTGGATGGATTAGATAAATGTTTAAAATTATTTTCCAACAGAGTTGAAACTTGCATTTGTAAAGCACTTAAACTTTTCCCCTAGAAGCCAGTATTGCAGCTGTCAGATGCTAACACCTCAAAGGGACTGTTGGCAGTAGTTTAGTCAAGAGAGAACGAGAGAGAGAGAGAGACCATACAACATGTTAAAGCTTGAAATCACTGATTTATCTGTTTCTGGAGTGATAGCAATTCATCCTTTTATTAGTAGTTTTATAATTAGGACTGGAGGCCATTGGAAGATAACAAACAAAAGTATATGAAACAATGCTATCTTTTTATGAAGAAGTCTTGGTGAATATCAAAACTGCTGCATTTTGGTTTTCTTTTTCTGGTAGTAACATCAATATAGACATCAGTAATGTAGACATTCTACCTGGTTTGTGTGGTAACCAAAATATGAAATATAACAGACATATTTTCTTCAATAATAGCAAATTGAACCTTCAACTTGAAGTTTTCTGTTATAATAATTTTTATTTCTGTGCTGTTTACAGCCTGTATCCCAAGCAGTTGGAGCTGAACAACAAGCAACTCTTCTAAAATCAGATTTAGTTCGAAGGTGAGTATCTTCATATACCATGAAAGTGATGAGGGCATGTTGAAGTATTTGCCTTCTTTAGTTGCTTAGTCTCTTGACTACAGAAGCTTATGTGTTCTAGTATTTGTGTGTATGTTCAATAAAAATAGTAGATATTATTCTTACTTTTTATGTTAATAAGGATCATATGGATTGTGATATTGTTGACCATTTTCTTGTTCACATTATTATAATAGTCTGGGGGTTTTTTTGTTTGTTTGTTTTGGCATGCGGAATCTAGTTCCCTGACTAGGGTTCGAATCTAGACCCTTGGTAGTGAGAGTGCAGAGTCCGAACCACTGGACCACCAGGGAATTCTCTTCATATTCTGTTCTTAAGAAAAGATTGTAAGAATTTAAAAAAGGAAATAATGTAATTTAAAGTTCCAGCTAAATAAATAATTTACAACCAGATATAATAATATAATTATATTATTATAAAAACCAGATAATTATATTTATTGGATATATAGAATTGTATTTTCATTTGGTAATAACTTCCTGACCCAGGAATCAAACTAGGGTGTCCTACGTTGCAGGCAGATTGTTTACCAGCTGAGCTACCTGGGAAGCCCCTATCTTGTTCACATTGGCTTAATTTCATTTGTTCTGTGTTCAGATTCACTGATATTGATTCTTTCCTTTGTCCTATTCATTCTGCTATTGTGCAAAATGAATCATTTATTTCTATGATTATATTCCTTTTATGATTTCCATTTGGTTCTTCCTTGATATATTCTACCATTATGAGATTTTCTAACTTTTCATTTGTTTCAGAAATATTGTAATTGATCTTTGAAACAATTTGATAATGGCTGCTTTAAAATTCTTGTCAGGTAGTTCTGATTCATCCTGATTCATCCTGGTCTTGGCATCTATTGATTGGCTTTTCACATTCAAGTTGTGATTTTCCTGGTTTTGGGTATGACAATGAATTTTCATTTGTATCCTGGACATTTTGGACATTATGTTAGGATATTCTGGATCCTGTTTAAATCCTCTAGTTTAGCAGGCAGTCACTGTGTTTAGGTGCCAAGGTACTCATCTATCTATGGTTCGAATGCCAATTTGGTTTTCCGAGTCCCTGTACTACTATTCTGGTCTGCTTTGGTTCATCTTATATCACTGGGGCCCACTGCTGGACCAAGGGGTTGGAGAGCAGTGCCTTAGGCCCTCTGCCCTAGGCTATCTCTCCAGGCCATATGCTATGGTAGAGTTCCCACCAGCGTCACCAAGGGAGGAAAGGGCCCACCTTAACTGCCTTCTGTTGCTGAGTTGGGGCTCAGGAGACCACTCTTTTGGCCAAGAGTCAAGAGACGCTGAACCTGGACTGCTTTCTGTTACTGGGTGGGTAACCTGGAGATGCTAAGCTGCTATATTTTTCTTCAAGTCCTGGGAGTCCCTAGCCAGTCTGCCTTCATCTTTTCACTCTTCAGTGCCCTCCTGTGATACTCTACTGTATTATTTCCAGGTTTTATAGTTATACTTAGGGGTATAATTTCTGCCATCTTGTTCTAAACCCTAAACTAGTTTTTTAAGATAACTTTGTAAAGTGAATGATATAACTGCATTGACTATAATTATATCCCTTTTGTCTCTTAAGGTGTTATGTTACTGCTATTTCTCTGTCTATTAAAGAACTAAGAGCACTATTACTGAATCTTCTTTCTCCACTTGTAGTTATGAAAAGTCTTTTTCACAGGGACATAGAAAAATATTAGGGGTTATTTTCATCTTTTCTTGTATATCTTTATACAGATACTTCATGAGTAGTTCTTTAGGAGAAAGGACTTAACCTAAAAATCAATTTTACAAATATCTGGTGCTTACAGACCTCATTTAACTTTGAAATGTATTTATTGAAATATTTTCAAATTTATTAACGAAAAAGCTGAAAAATACCTTTGATACAAATCAGCTGAAAGTCTGCCCTGTCATAATCATATTGACTTGAACCTGCAAAATAAAGCTAGTTAGAATTTATCATGTTGAATCATTTTCACATTATTCATTCAGTTTTTTTAACCAAAATTGTGGTGTATTTTTTCTTCTTCCCTCCTCCCTTACTCACTCCCTCCTCCTTTCTTTCTTTCTATTCAGGTAAACCTGATGTATACCCTTATGTTAGTTTCAGATGTAGAATATAATAATTTACTATTTATTATATATTGTGAAATGATCACCACAATAAGTCTAGTTTAAACATTCATCACCATATATAGTTAATAAATTTTTTTTCTTATGATGAGAACTTTAAAAATCTACTCTGAGAAACTTTGAAATATACAGTACAGTTTTATTAACTATCACCATGATGTATATTATATCCCCATGATTTAATTATTTTATAACTGGTATTAATAGTTTATACATTTTGATTCCCTTCACCCATTTCACCCACTTTCTGCCTTCTCCTGTCTCCTGCCTCTGGCAACCACCAGTTTTGCTTGGCTGTGTTTTTCTATTTTTAGATTATACAAAAAGATCATATGGTATTTGTATTTCCTTCTGACTTAGTTCGCTTAGCATAATGCCCTCAACTTCTATGTATGTTGTTAAAAATGGCAAGATTTCATTCTTTTTATGTTGTTGTTCAGTTGCTAAGTTATATCTTACTCTTTGCAACCCCATGGACTGCAGCATGCCAGGCTTCACTATCCTTCACTGTCTCCCAGAATTTGCTCAAACTCATGTCCATTGAGTTGGTGATGCCATCCAACCATCTCATCCTCTGTAACTCCCTTCTCCTGCCCTCAATCTTTCCCAGTATCAGGGTCTTTTCCAGTGAGTCAGCTCTTCACATCAGGTGGCCAAAGTATTGGAGCTTCACTGTCAACATCCGTCCTTCCAATGAATGAATATTCAGGACTGATTTCCCTTAAGATTGACTGATTTGATTTCCTTGCTCTCCACAGGACTCTCAAGAGTCTCCTTGAGCACCACAATTCGAAAGCATCAGTTATTTGGCACTCAGCCTTCTCTGTGGTCCAACTCTCATATCCATATGTGACTACTGGAAAAACCATTGCTTTGACTATATGGACTTTTGTTGGCAAACAAATGTCTCTGCCTTTTAATACACTGTCTAGGTTTGTCATAGCTTTTCTTCCAAGGAACAAGCATCTTTTAATTTCATGGCTGTAGTCACCATCTGCAGTGATTTTGGAGTCCAAGAAAATAAAGTTTGTCACTGTTTTCATTGTTTCCCCATCTGTTTGCCATGAAGTGATGGGACCTGATGTCATGATCTTCGTTTTTTGAATGCTGACTTTTAAGCCAGCTTTTTCCACTCTTCTCTTTCAACATTATCAAGAGGCTCTTTAGTTTCTCTTTACTTTCTACAATTTGCGTGGTATCATCGGCATATCTGAGGTTGTTGATGTTTCTCCCAGCAAACTTGATTCCAGCTTGTATTTCATCTTGCCTGGCATTTTGCCTGATGTACTCTGCATATAAGTTAAATAAGCAGGATGACAATATACAACCTTGTTGTACTCCTTTCCATTTGGAACCAGTCTGTTGTTCTTTGTCTGGTTCTAACTGTTGCTTCTTGACCTACATACAAGTTTCTTAGGAGGTAGGTAATGTGGTCTGGTAGTCCCATATCTTGAAGAATTTTCCACAGTTTGTTGTGATCCACACAGTCAAAGGCTTTAGTATAGTGAATGATCAGGGGTAGATTTTTTCTAGGAATTCCTTTTATAGCTGAATAATATTCCTTTTCTTCATCTCATTTTCATTTCTTGTTCTGTTTCCTGCACTATTTCTGTCTTCCACATCTTGTCTATCCTCTGTTGATTTTGTTACATGAACAAGTATATTATTTTCAGTTAAACTGGTTTGTAGAATTTTATTTGAACATATTAATAAGAAAAACCCTAAAACAAAATAAATAAAATTGGTCATGAACATCCACTGATAAAAGGTTCCACAGCGGTCCATCACTAGCAGTGTTTTTCTTTTATTCCCACTACTGTGAGATGTTTACCTAATACCTACAAAGTAATCTCAATGTTTTGTGTCTTTTAAAAACAGCTTCATTGAGACATAATTCACATACCATTAAATTTTCACCCATTTAAAGTGTACAATTCAATGGCATTTAGTATGTTTTCAAAGTTGTACAATCATAACTTTTTGAGAGATATTGTACTACTTATATATTTTATTTAATCTCATTATTTATGATTTTATAATCAAGGATTTTTCTTAGAATTTTACCATCAAAATGGAATTATTCTAGCCATACAGGAATTTCAGATATTATAAATCTGATTTGGGTTAAATATTGGACTTGGAGAATCATAGAATAATGTCTTCTCTGAGAAATTGAATTGAAATTGCTTTTGTTTTTGTTTTTTTAAATAATAGTTTGAATCATGATGTGGCACCTTTGAAGGAAAACCCAAATACCCCTGATAACCCAAGTGGAAATGGCAAACAAGATCGGATCAAACAGAGAAGAGCTTCCTGTCCTCGGTCAGAGAAGGGAACTAAATTTCAACTTACTGTTCTTCAGGTCAGTGTGTAAATATGATTTGGTTCAGGGTGCATGTGTAGGTCTGGGGAGTCAGGGAGGGGCAACATTGCTGTGGCAGTGAGTACAGAGTATTATGAAATTCTTCAGCAGACACCCTTGAGTACAAATCTTTGTATATATCCCTGATTATTTCCTTATGATAGATTCCTGGAAGTAGAATTATTGATCAGAGCATGAAGATTTTTAAACTTTCTAAATACATATTTCTAGATTGCTGTCCAGAAAGGTTGGACCAGTTTACATTTCTATTCTCAGTGCATTTTCTTTTGCTTAAAGGTCAATTTGTGGGATTAGGAGAATTTTGGAAATGGTTGGCCAGATTTAGATCTTTTCATTGCAGATAATTATAGGGACTATTGTAAATTTTTTTTGTATTTTTATTAAAGTTGTGTTCCTTTCCTGATTTTTTTTGCTGAATAATTTGAGCCTTAGATTTGTAATACAGTGGTTATTTAGACAGTATTTCACCAAGGGATAAACAGAATCTTTTTAGATTCTCAATATTTTAGACCATTTTTATATATATTTTATGTGAGCTCATTGGAAATATTTCCTGTACCATTTGCAAAAAGAAAGCAGTGACTGACTCTTAAGCTAGTAAAATGTTTGTGCCTAGGTTTCAACCTCTGGAGACAACATGGTGGAGTGTCAACTGGAGACACACAATAACAAGATGGTCACCTTCAAGTTTGATGTTGATGGTGATGCACCAGAAGATATTGCCGACTATATGGTAAGTACAGAAAAGACAAATTATTTTCCCTTCAGCATTCTGTGTCTTTTTCCCCTTTAATTCTCCCCCCTCATTTACTCAGAGCCGTATGTTTTAGGGTAATGCTAGTTTTTAAAATTCATAAAGAGCTAAATTGATTATGATCAAAAGTAAGTCACTATACTCCCTCTGGTGTCAGTATATTTATGTGTAAAATATGAGAGAGTTTCATTAAGAGAGGAGCTAGGTCAGTGGTTCTTAACTCTAGCTGCACGTCAAAATCAACAGAAGAGCTTTTAAAGAACAGTCCTTTGGGGAATTCCTTAGATGTCCAGTGGTTGGGACTTGGAGCTTTCACTGCAGTTGCCCAGGTTCAGTCCCCGGTCAGGGAGCTAAAATTCTGCAAACTGCATGGTGTGGCCAAAAAAACTTTAAGACAAAAAAACAGTTCTGTTGCCTGGGTCCCTAATTAAATTACAATTTTAGGGGATGAGGCCTAAGCATTAATAGTTTATATAGTTATAACATCTTACATTATAGATGTTCAAGTAATGTTCATCATTTCATTTAGTTTTTGTATTTTCTTTGAATTGTTAGGCTTAAGTTAGTATTCCCCTCCTCTTTTTTTAGGGGAATGGGCTAGGGTGGCAGGAAGAGTACATAATACTTTCGTTTCTGCCAATATTCTTTGGATACACATTCCTGGCCAAGCAAAATTTAACATTTGCAAATGTTAATAATTTTGTGAATTCTGTCTCTTATTCAACTTAGTATTTTCTGAACTGTCTCAGGGCCATACTTTATCATCTTCAGAGATGTTTCATTTTGTGATTTTTTATTTAAAAGCTTTTGGGTTTGGACATCCTAGTTTTAAATGTAAACATTGCCTCAGTTATGTTCTTCAAATGGCAATTAATTTATAAAATGCCAAAAAAATTTTAAATGTTGTCTTTGGTAAGTAGTGCCAATCTGACAAATGTTGGTAATCTCAAGTAGAAATAATAATTTAATGTATTGTCTGGCATTTTATTGCTAGTCTTTCTGTTGTGGCAATCGGATCTAAATACCAATTAATTTTTCTTTATGGTAGTCACCATATTATAATTTTGAAGAAACTAAATGCATTCTTTTGAATAGACTTACTTTTCCTTTTGGATAGGTTGAAGATAACTTTGTCCTGGAGAGTGAAAAAGAAAAATTTGTGGAAGAATTGAGGGCTATCGTAGGTCAAGCCCAGGAGATCCTTCATGTTCACTCTGCTACAGAAAGAGCTGTTGGAGTTGACTCTGTTACTGTGGAACCCAGCAGTAGCCAAGTAAGAGCAGTTGCTTAGCAAATAGGTCTTCTCGAATATGTATCAGGAACTACTTTATTGATCTATTCATTTTTAATTCAGACAGGATCATCTGAACAAGTACAGATAAATTCTGCATCCAATCAAACCAGCAGTAAGTATATTTAACAAAATTTACCATTTGGCTTTTGAGGCAAGACATTTGGAAACTTTTAATTTACACACCTTGGGAAGGATATTAGCCAATAAAGGAATTTGATAAATTGTTAATGTAGGTTTACCCACACTGTAAAAGAACTTTATAGCTCAGAAATAAGAAGTAAAATAAAGCGAGAAGTAAAACTCTTCTCCAAATTTCCTCCAAGTATTGGTTCTTTACCTGATTAATTTATTTCTGAGTTGTTGCATGGTATATTACCAGAAAAGCAGTCACAGTACTGATGACCTTTAACAGCTTTAATGTTTGAACTTAACTGGCAAGTTTTATTTTTCTCCTGATATGAGATGGGCAGCGACTTTCTTAACTAAAATCACTGTGTTCTGAGTTTGCCTCATGTTTAATATCAGTAGCATTCATTTCTTGATTTCATTCCACCAATGATATGCTTCTACCTGCTCTGATCACTAATAAGTTTTTGTAAATCAGATACCAGATAAACTTCCATGGACTAAAAATGAGGTCTTCTGTTTCCTCTTCTCACAACCTTTTTTCTCCATTCTTTTCAGCTCTGATCGATCATAGGTATATTTAGAGTATCTGTGAGGGGGAGAAGAGCCATATACAAATGAGGACCTCTGAAGGAATTATAATAGCATGAAGAAACAACAGGTGGTGTGGGAGTCATGGAACCAGATACCATTATCCTGAAATGTAGATTGTTTTAGAATGCCAGGGTTCTCCTCTATCTTCTTTTTCTCATTAGTAGGAGTTTGAGTATATTTCTAACTGGCAAAGTAGGGTAATGTTTAAAAGAGAATTACTTATTTGAATAAGTTAACAAAGTAGGAATACAGGTGTAGGGGCTTATTTTACTTAATTTTTTAAATTGGTATAAAGTAAAATTTGCTTTTTTTCTTTTGGTGTAGAGTTCTGTAAATTTTAATCCTCTTATAGATAGTGTAAGCACCACCATAATCAAGATACAGAACAAAAGTGCCCTGCTTTTAATCACTGCTGATGCAATGTTTGTTTCTGAAGAATCCAAAATCCTTCTCTAAAGATATCTTGCGGTTAGTTTTTTAGAGTATTTGTCAGTTGGGTTTGGGAGGTCTGGTCTTATAAGTTACTCATAGCTTAGTGCCATCGGAAGTGGAGATAAAGGACAATTTGTTGTTTTAACCTGATTTTCTTCATTAACAAGTTAAACTTATTGATGGTTGCTTAGCATATTAATTTTGGCCAATTCTTTCTACAGATGAATCTGCTCCTCCTCAGTCATCCCCAGTTGGTCGATGGAGATTTTGTATAAATCAAACAATAAGAAACCGTGAGGCTCAATCTTCTCCTTCTCTTCAGCAGTACATGCCTATAGTTCCTGGGTTAAACCTACTTTCTAGTAAGTGTTTGTTGTCTGCACCTTTATCCAGACCTGGAAGATGGGGATGTAAAATATATACCTTATCTTTAACTTGTTTTCATGAAAAAGACCATGATGCTGGGAAAGATTGAAGGCAAAAGGAGAAGGGGGCAGCAGAGGGTGAAATGGTTAGATAGTATCACCAACTCAATGGACATTAATTTGAGCAAACTCTGGGAGATAGGAAAGGACAGGGAAGTCTGGCGTGCTGCAGTCCATAGGGTTGCCAAGAGTTGGACACAACTAGTGACTGAACAACAACATGGGTATTTTATGAGAATTTCCGTAAGCATTTTTGAAGATGTTAATATTAGAATATAAAGCCATTTAAATTTTATTATTTATAGAAAAAAGAAAAGGTTTTTCTCCTTGTCAGGTTGAATTCTGTGTATTTTGATTCTTATTTATAAGAGTAGTTTCACACTGGTTCTGATTTGCCCCTAGTTCCTCCTTGTCCCTTTTGAGTTTGGACTAGTCTATGCTTTGTACTTACCAATACATGCTTAGCCATTCTTTGTTATTGTTCTAGGTCAAAGAAACATAAGTAATAAGGACATATCACAGGACACACTGCTTACTCTAGAAAGTAATCCATGCCAGCGTGTACTTTTCACCTCCACATCACAACACAAGGATGTAGTTGATGGTAAGATTTCTGAATATGCCAGTGTAGAAACTAAGCAGCCAGCTATACGTTATCGAGTGGAAGATGACAGGCAGATAATGGCACCAGTTGCTAGTAGTTCGAGTCATACTGCTACTTCAGTTCGTGCAGTTCCCCTTGAATGTGAGGGAGTCACCAATGAAGCAGGCATATTTCTACCAGTGTATCCAGGTTACCAAGCTGCCAGTCGGGCAGCTCCTGGTGAGTCAACTCAGATTGCTGCTAACTGTCTTACAACCTCGGCATTTATATCTGATCAAAAGCCTCACTCCTTACTAGTGCAGCAGCCAACTACAGATGCAGAGTTTATTTCCCAAGAAGGAGAAACTGCAGTGAATATGGAAGCAAGTTCTCCTAAGATGGTCGTTCCCTCTCAGAACCCTGGCCTTGAACCAACCAGCCTTCAATCCTGTACTGTCCTGGAATCAGATGGGGAAAGACCTCCAAAAATGGAGTTTGCAGACAACCGAATTAAAACTCTGGATGAAAAATTAAGAAATTTGCTGTATCAGGAGCATAACATACCTAGCATCTATCCTGAGAGTCAGAAGGATACCCAAAGCATAGATTCTCCGTTTTCTTCCTCTGCTGAAGATATACTCTCATGTCCAGTGCCAGAAGTCATAGGCACCAGTCACTGTGGAATTCAAGATAGTCCTGCACAGTCCCCTAATTTTCAGCAGACTAAGATTCTGTCCAATGTGGCTGTGAATCAGCCTGCTAACATATCAGTGTTCAAAAGGGACCTGAATGTGATAACTTCTATACCCAGCGAATTATGTTTACATGTAAGTATCATTCTTTATAATCAATTCATTATGCTTTTAAAAGAAATGCCTTCTTTTCTAAAGTTCTGTCCTTTGAAATGAAATTATCTATGTCATAAGATTCTGAGTTCACAGGTGTTTAAAAGTCCATGGCTTAGGCTTCAGGAGCCTAAAACTTCTCAATAGAGGCGGTAGAACTTTGGTGAGAGATCCCTCTGTTGAATTAGCTAGGAACTTGTGAGCAATGTTTATGTTTATATTAATGACAAAACAGGACTGATAGATTGTTTTAGGGGGTAGGAAGAACTTTTTATTTTTTTTTTAGAACTTGCTTTTAGACTTCCACTTAAAAATACCTATTATCAGTTTCCTTTTAAAAATATTATGGTTTTAATTTAATCTTGTTTGTGGGTTTTTTATTTATTTGAAAAAAATTTTAAAAGGAAAATTAAAATCCTCTATAATCTCCTGACTTGTTTTTTTTTTAAATTTATGTCTTGTAAGAATTTAACTTCTCTTTTCTGTTCTTCAGCTCATAGGGATAACCACTATCTGATGCTTATCCACTATATAGTACTTATTCTTCTTGACTTAAGCTTATACAGATCTAGTTAAAAACCTATAATTTTTTATTCAATAAAATAGGATTGTGGTATAAACATATTGGTCTACAACTTAATTTTTTTATTTTATAGTATACCATAGACATATTTTAAAATATTCATCACTGTATCTCTATTATTGTTATTATATAAGTAATATATACATGTATATAAAGTAAAATCCACCCCACTTCCAAACCTATAGACACAGCTGTTAATAAATCTTCCCAGATGTGGTTTTAACTAACATACAAATATTTATATAGCACTTTTTTATATATATTATATCTATTTACCAAGATATATACTATATATTTATATACATATACTTCGTTATATACTTGTGCTGTTCTGCATTTTTTTCCCCACTTACAGACATCTCTCGGTATCAGAATACATAGTTTTACCTCACCTAACAGCCTAACATCCCATTGAATAAAAATAACTTACTTATTTTTTTGTCAACTAGTAATTTAAAATTATGCAGTTAATGCATAAACACAAAAATTCAGAAGGATAGGAAATTAAAAGAAATTGTTGTGTTCACACTCCCACTCCCCAAGCATTTAAGTTCCTGATTTTAGTTCTTGTGGTCATTGCTATTAATAACTTGTAAATAATATACTTACTGATTTTTGGATTTAGCAATTTCATACAATAAAATCTGACTCATTTCTCTGAATGGTGGAGAAATTATATGTTCTCTTTCCTCTATTTTTCTTCCCTATACACTTCCCAATTTTTATTACTTAACTTACTTTTTAGCATTAGCAAAGTTTATAACATCTACATTTTTTAGTAGCTGGTTACGCTTTGTAGGTTGATTAGAAAAATTGAAAATCAGTAAATAACATATTATATGTGTTATCTGATGATCATGTAATGTGATTAGAACCATAAGAAATGAAATGTAATTCTCTATCATTTAAGCTTTGTTGCTCAAAAGAAAATCTTCCAAGTGTCAAAGTCAAATGGATTCTTTTATTTGTTTCAAATGTCCAGTTGCTATATCTAGATCAAACTTATTACCTGCCACTATTTCCGGTGTCCTGGAATTGTTTTGTTTTCCCCCTCAAATGCTTCTATAAGTAATATTTTTAAATATGTTGCATGGATTAGCAATTTGATTTTTTTAAATATCCAAAAATGTCTTTGTTTTGTTTTACACTTAGTTAAGTATAGATAGTAGAATCATTTTGAGTTAATTTTTGTATATGGTGTGAGATAAAGATCCACCTTCCTTTTTCTGCATGTGATCACTCAGTTGTTCCAGCACTGTTTGTCATTTTATTCTCTTTATTGTTATTATAAATTAAATTGCTTTTTTAAATTTCCTTTTCTGATTTTTCATTGGTAGCGTATAGAAATACAATTTGATTTTTGATTGTTGATGTTATATCCTTTCACTTTGCTTTGTTTATTAGCTGTAATAACTTTTGGTGGATAGTCTATATGATATATAAGATCATATCATCTGTGAATAGACAGTTTTATTTCTTCATTTCCTTTTTTTCTTATCTATTTAACTTTTCATTTCATGTTTTCCATCTCTGTCCTTTTGCTTTTTGTACTGGGAGAATTTCTCTACTTGTAAGCTGTTTATAATCTCCTATTCAGCTATTTTTTATGTGAAGGATTATATTTTTAATTTATAATAATTTCTTTTTTAATAGATGTAGTATATTCATTCATGTCTTTGAAGATATTAAAGCCATATTTTATGTTTTTAATGTTATTTCCTTGGCTATTCTGTTTGTTGAGTTTAGTGTTTTCTTAAAGTACTGATTTCCCAAAATTGTTAGTGATTCTTCATTGTGTACTCAGTTTTTCTTTTTCCTCCATAAGATTCCCTCTTTGTCTATTTGTAAATGCTATATATAATTACTATAGTCTCACTCTAGTAATTATGAGGAAAGCATGGGACATGCTTCCTGGCACTGGTTATTGCAATTTGTCTCTGATGCTGCCTACAGGGAGGTCTAATAGCTAGTCTTCAAAAGTAGCAGGGCTTCCCCTTACTCCTAGATCTTATCTCCTCCATATATTGCTGGTATTTTTCTTGGCCACAGACATTTTCCTCTTGCCACTCTTATTTGGGAGCAGATGCCTCTTATGTCTTCTCTTTGTTGTGGAGGTAGGTAGGAAGGTGCAGAACTGCCTGGCTATTCCTTCTTTGGTACCCCAACCAGTTCACTCTTCCATTCAGTGGATATCTACTGAGCAGTGAATAAGTCAAGATCTCTGTTTTTTTGTGGAACTCACACTCTAGTGGGGGAAAATAAATCCTAAACAAATAAAAAGGGCTACAATAGGATGACTAAGGAATTACTTTAGATAGGGTCGTCACAGAAGGATTTGTTTGTGTTGGTGACATTCATGGGTAGAGACCTGTTTTAGGAATCAAAAGAAAGCCAGTAAGTAGTACGATGTTACAAGATGATGTTGAAGTGACAGATAAGAGACAAATGGTGTGTAGCTTTGTAAGCATTTTATCCAACTACTCATCCTTTTGGCTGTTCAGGGCACTCTCTCCTGCTGCCCATATCTCCCACCTGAGTTTGCTGCATTTTGAAACAGTTCCTGCATATGTCACTGTGCAGATTAAAGGACACTTCTTTTTCCTCCTTTAATCTTATATGCATGTGTCTACATCTGTTTTTCCTGTTGCACTTATATCTTTGGGTTGATAAGAGAAGCTAGAATTTGTATTTAATTTATCATCTTGATCCAGTTATTACTTAATAAAAATCTTATCTGTAATTTCAGTGGGACCAATAGTAGTATTGCTAGTCCAAAATAGGACTTTGGAAAATAAAAACTAGTTGTTCAGAATTTTGTTTTTAATGATTGTTGATTCTAAGTATTAAAAATGTTTATCCCAAACTGCAGTTTACTTAGTGCTGCTTTTAGGCTATCTTGGAGAAGGAAATGGCAACCCACTCCAGTATTCTTGCCTGGAAAATCCCATGGATGGAGGAGCCTGGCGGGCTACAGTCCATGGGGTCCGATAGAGTTGGGCATGACTGAACAACTTGACTTCGCTTCACTTTAGGCAATCTTCCTTCAGACAAATGCTAAATCCTATTCTTTGAGCTTTTAAATACTCTTAATTTTCTAAATTTGTAGGGGCCATTCTCATGTTTCCCAAAGTATTTCTGGCTGTGTATATTAATATTCTGTATGAGTTATTATAAGGAATTTATTTTTAAAGTACTCAGAATACAGCAGTTAATTCTTATTTTTCGGGGGAAAAATGGGAGTACAAGAAGAAGGAAGGGGCTTCCCTGGTGGTCCAGTGGTTAATAATCTGCCTTGCAATGCAAGGGACACCAGTTCAATCCCTGGTCCAGGATGATCCCACATGCCACAGAGCAACTAAGCTCATGCTCCACAACTGCTGAGCCCACACTGTAGAGCCCATGAGCTGAAACTACTGAAGCCCTCCACACCTAGAACCTGTGCTCCATAACAGGAGAAGCCCACTCATGGGCAACTAGACGAAGACCATGTGCAGCAACAAAGACCCATCGCAGTCAAAAAAATTAATAATAATAAATATAAATAAATCATAAAAACTCTTAAAAAATAAAAGAAGAAGGAAGTGTGATTCTATAGTCAACTGTGGCCTAATGTTAACAATTTTTCGGGTTGAATTTAAAATAATTTTGAGATCCATTTTAAATTTAATTTCTGTGTGATTACATAATGTAAGAAATTTGATTTGGTAATATATATCTGTAAATCTAAATGCCTAGATAGCTTGATTTTCTATGTTTATCATGTGTGTCAGGCATCTTTAACTGTCTTAAGCAATATAAACATAGATGAAAATTGCCATTTTAAGATCATAAGGTTTAACCATTTTTTTAGTAAATTGGTGCATATGAGGATTGTTTACTTCAGATTTTATTTTTTAGTTTTCAAAGTTGCTATGATAAAAAATATTCTAGGGTAGAAATTTAATATTCTGTGATTTTATTTATCTGAAGTCTAAATAATACTTTTAAAGAAAAAGGCTTAATTCCTGTAAGTTCAATACTTCAGGTTTAGTCTGACATAGTACTATTAACAGAAGTATACGTAGCATTCTGTTTTTGATTGCTGATTGGTTCATACAAGAAACTCCAATGGTATAAACAGCTGCTCTACCTCACGTAAATTATTACCAATTTGGTTTTCCTCTTTTTGTCTCCATTAGAAGATGTCCCCAGATGCTTCACTTCCAGGAGATCCAGGGGCCTATCCTGCTGCTGTGTCAAGTGGTGGAACCATTCATCTGCAGACAGGAGGTGGATATTTTGGCCTAAGCTTTACTTGTCCTAGTCTCAAAAATCCTATTAGCAAGAAATCCTGGACTCGCAAATTAAAAAGCTGGGCATACAGGCTACGGCAGTCAACCAGCTTTTTCAAGAGATCAAAAGTCCGTCAAGGTAGTGTGCTTACAGTCAGGGACATAGACTAGGTAACATCATTTTTCATTTACTTCTGTTTCTTTCTGTTGTTATTCATACATAAATCTCGCCACCTTTTCCATATAGCCCATGTATGTAACATGTCCCATTAATGTCATTTCCATTTTCTTTTTCTTTTTTAACTAATTCAGTTTTAAAGTATTCATTTCATATAGATACTAAGTCTCAGGATAAATCTTGAAATGTCTGATTTAGAGGTAGGGGCTTCTACAGTGTTGCTTATTACATTAACACTTTTTTAATTGTCTAGTAGGAGTTAAGCTTTTTCTACTTTTCTTCGTTTCTGGTAACATAAACAAATGTAATATTAACAAACAATTTTTTTCCTTTCTGCTTACAATTTGGCAAAACTTGCAGTGGAAACAGAAGATACGAGATCAGCAGTTGTTCCTGACCCCATTCATCTGACAGGAGAGTCCACAACTGATACTAGGTCTTTGAGTAAATGTAAAGCAATGAGTGGATCATTTCAGCGGGGTCGGTTTCAGGTTTGTGTCTTTAGTAGAATTATTTTCTACATTGGCATTATGAAAGGTGACATCATTGAAGATCTAGGTCTGTAGATGGTAATTATTTTAAATGTAGATTATTATCATATTTAATTTTTCCCCTTATATGCATCTTCTCACCTTCTATAGCCATCCACTAAAGGTGAGTCTAAAGAAATGAGGATTTTAGTAACTGGAATAGAGCATAGATCTGTGTCATTGTTTTTTGGTGGTTGTAGGTGGTTGGGTCATCTTTTTTATAAATCTAGTTTCATGTCCTTTAGAATCATGGCAAGTAAAATATTTTAAATTTTTATTGAAGTATAGATGGTATACAAAATGGTGTTAGTTGTATGTGCACCTATGGAATGTTTTAATTGCAGAATTTTATTTGAGTAATACATAGCCAACTGAATTTACAAAGGGCCCAACTGAAAAGCTTTGAATATGGCAAGAATAAATGGGACTTTTTAAAACTTTTTTTTCCTTTGTCTGTTCCATGTGACATGCAGAACTTCCCTGACTAGGGGTCAAACCTGTGGCCCCTGCAGTGAAAGTGCAGAATCTTAACCACTGGACCACTGGGGAAGTCCTAAATGGGATTTTTAAGTTTTGCTATTATCAATGTGTGTACATCACAGAAGACCATCCAATTGTCTGTGCCATATATTATATTGAATTTCTTTGTGGGTTTACTCTTTGGTTAGGCAGAGCCAGCCACCTCTGCCTTTTTGTATTTCAGGTGATTACAGTTCCTCAGCAGGAGTCAGCAGAAGTGACATCTTTTGGAATGGAACGCATACCACCATTCAATAAAATGACAAGTCAGTCTAGTGAAGAAGCTTTAGCCTTTACTGAAACAGCAAAGTCTCAATTGGTAGAAATGGAACCTGTGACACACAATCCACAAACTTCACTTTCTTCTCAGAAATTACAAGCTCTTCACGAAACTTTCAAAGAATATCCAAGAATTTCCAAACAAACTGACAACTTTTCATCTTTTAGTATAGCTTGTGAGACTGATATATCTTCGATGGCTCCAGAAAAGGAATTGGAAGAAAATTCAGCCACAGGAAGTAGTACACAGTCTGGATCTGAAGTGCTTAAAAAGAGAGAGATACTTACTGCTAGGAAACAGCCTAGCTCTAATAGTGAATTTTCAGCCGCTCTTCCTGACAGAGGGAAATCAGTGGCAAAGATTGGCCCAGAGAGAGAAAAGTGCTTACCACTCTGTGAAGAAAAAGCCTGTGTTCAAGCACAGAGCTCACACTTCTATTCACCATCTTCCCCAATGAGCAGTGATGATGAGTCAGAAATAGAGGATGAGGACTTAAAGGTGGAACTTCAAAGATTGCGAGAAAAGTAAGAACTGTTTCTCTTTTGCCACAAACCTGATTGCTTTGGATTTTATAGAACTAAGTATTTGACTGGTAGCTAATTGAGATTGGTGACATTTTGTTCTGTGTGATTAGTCACTCAGTCGTGTCCTACTCTTTGATATTTCATGGACTGTAGCCTGCCAGGCTCCTCTGTCTATGGAGATTGTCCAGGCAAGAATACTAGAGTGGGTTGCAATGCCCTCCTTCAGGGGATCTTCCCAACCTAGGGATCGAACCCAGGTCTCCCGCATTGAAGGCGGATTCTTTACCATCTGATCCACCAGAAAAGCCTGGAGTGGGTAGTCTATCCCTTCTCCAGGGGATCTTCTCGACCCAGGAAATGAACTGAGGTCTCTTGCATTGCAGGTGGATTCTTTGCCAGCTGAGCTACCAGAGAAACCCTGGTGACATTTTAATGATTCAAAAAAATTTATGATTGAAAACTACAAAATAGCATCAGATCCTATAGGCTATGGGCTCAGTCCCACAAGACTGCCTCCTTCAGATGCCCATCACAATTCCAAGTAGTGTTACCTATGCTTCTGACCAACCTGTTACCACAGGTTCCCACAAACCTCTCCTCAGGTTTGATTAGCTTGCTAGAATGGCTTAAAGAACTCAGGAAAACAGTCTTCTTACTAGATTATTGGTTTATTATAAAAGGATGCAACCCAAGAACATCCAGATGGCAAAGTATAGAAGGGGTAAGGAACTTCATGGCCTCTCAGGAGTGCCACTATCCCAACACCTCCATGCCTTCATCAATCTAGAAGCTCTCAGACTCCCTATAATTCACAGATTTTTACGGAAACTTCATTATATAGGCATGATTGAGTAAATCATTGGCCATTATTAATTAATTCAAACTCCAGCCTCTTTTACCTCCTTAGAGGTACCCATCCTTAGGGGCTATCCAAAAGTCAGTTTGTGATTTAAAGGGGCTTGTTTTGAATAACGAGACACTCCTTTAACACTCTGGAAATATTTCAGGAACTAGAGATATTTGAGGACAAAAGGCCAAATATTGTAACAAAAGACTCCCATCACTCTTATCATTTAGAAAATTACAAGGGTTTTAGGAGCAGTGTGCCAGGAATACGGACAAAGATCACATAACATCATTTTTTTATTATAAATCATAATATCACAACAGTAAAAATGCACACAAACAGCCTGTTTCTCATGCTCTAATCTCATTTCTCATAGGCAACCACTGGTATATAACTTGCCCATCATTTTTCTATGCATTTACATATATATAGGTTTTAAGTTGATAAAAGTAGGATCATGATATACTTGTTATTCTGCATTTTTTGGCTTAACATTGTCTCCTCTTCATGTTGGCACAAATAATCTTTATTCCATGCATTGGGATAGTATATAGCCATTTAAAGTTTATTTGTGTGTGTGTGTGTGTATGCAGAGTTGTGTCTAACTCTTTGCAATCCCATGAACTGTAGCCTGCCAGGCTCCTCTGTCCATGAAGTTTTCCAGGCAAGAATACTATAGTTGGTTGCTATCTCCTTCTCAAGGGCATCTTCCCTACCCAGGGATTGTCCCCTCGTATCCTGCATTGGCAGGTGTTTTTCTACTGCACCACCTGGAAAGCCCCAAAGTTTATTTAATCCCTCCTTAATGAGAATTTCAGTTTTATCCCATGTTTTGCTTATATAAAAATGTTGAAGTGAACATCCTTTTATGTTTGTGTACTTGTATTAGAAGGAAAAATACCTAAAAGTGGAATTGCTGGATTAGAGGTTTGTACATTTAAAATTGTGACCCAGTGTAAATATACCATTTTACACACCAAACAGAAATATATGAAAGTGCCTGTTTTCCCACTCCTATGCAACATTAGACTGGGTGTTATTGATTGTTTTAATTTTATTCCAATCAGATGAATAAAAATTATTTTTTTAATTTGTGTTCTAATTAATACTAAGGTTATGCATCATCTCATATTTATTGGCTGCTTGTATTTCCTCTCCTTTAGAGTTATCTTTTCTTATTCTTTCTCCCCTTTCCTATAAAGTCATTGATTTTTGGCAGGTATTTAAATGTTCTGAATATTAACCTTTTAGTATGTTGCAAATTTTTTCCTGTTTACACTTGCAACATATAATAATGTTAATATTATCAGTACTGTGGAACTTTTTTAAATTATCTTTTACTATATTGAGGTTTTATAAATTTGTTCTTGTCAATTTATTGAGCTTTTTCTTTGTTTGATTAAAGTGCTTTCTGCATGATTTACCCTCAGACATATTCAGGAGGTGGTAAATCTTCAAACCCAGCAGAATAAGGAGCTACAGGAGCTCTATGAACGTCTTCGAGCAATTAAAGATAGCAAAGTCCAATCACCAGAAGCTCCTGTATCGCCTGCATCACCACGTAGACCAAGATCTTTAAAAAGCAAACTTCGAAGCTGTCCCCAGTCCTTGACACGTGTGGACAGTGGCACAGTTACTACAGGTAAATCAGTCTTATAAGGGATTTTAAAAACCTGGTCAAAGATCAACAAATTTAGAAGAAGAACACTAATAAACTTATTTTTTATTAAGCAAAGATTATTTAAAGAATTCTACATTTTTCTGACATTCTTTTCTTTTTGGTGTTGAATGTTCTTTTATGAAACAATGATAAGAATAGGTGATAGATTTTGGAGAGCAGACAAGTGTTGTTTTCATTTGGGAAACAAATACCTGGAAGCCCAATTTCAATCCCAAAACAGTTTTTGAAGTATTGGCAGTCAGTGGGAACCGCTGGTCTAGCATTTGGAGTTTGTTGAGGAGTTTGTTGCTAACAAAGATAATCTTGAAAGTAAAGTCATGTTCTATCTGATGTAAGAGATCTTTATTTATTATGAGATTAGAAAAAAATGTGTGTCTTTGAATTTGTAAAAAGAGAGGATCAGTCTCTATTTAACTAATAAACAAGTTAATCACATCAGACTTCCTTGGTTCCATGTGCATAGTCAAGTTGAGGGTTGAGGGTGACTATAAGGGTATGTATGAGATCTCAACAGAATTTGTGGTAGGCAGAATTAATGATCCCCCCTGCCCAGAGATGTCCATGTACAAATTCTTACAGCCTATGATTATGTTCAGTTGTATGGCAAAGGGTAATTGAGGTTGTAGATGGAATTAAAGATGGTAATCAACATTTTAAAATAGATATCCTGGATTATCTGAGTGGGCCCAGTGTAATCACAAGGTTCCTCTGAAGCAGAACAGGCAGAAGAAAGGGTCAGAGAAAAGATGTGAAAAAGGAAGCAGTGTCAAAGATAATACAGCATTACTGGCTTTGAAGGTGGCAAAAAAGGGTCACAAACCAAGGAATGCAGGCAGCCCTTAGAAGCTAGACAAGGCTGGGGAACTTTGAAAAAACAAGGTTTATTATTCACAGGTTATGGGGGGTACACATTCTGTGGGGCTGCATAATGAGAGGTTTGGTTGGGATATGGGAAACAGGAGCACACACTAGAGAGCAAGAGCAAACACTAGCAGACCTGGGGTTCTTCATTTATTTGGGTTAAGAGTGGGGTACCTAGGGTTTTGCAAGTTCACTTCTTATAGATGAATTTAAAAAGAGAGTGGGAATTAAAGCACAGGGAGGGAAAAGCAGAATCACCCAAATGATCAGTTATCTAGGTCAGCCAGGACTTTCTAAAAGGGCAGCTTCATAAGAACCAGGGTGGCCTGGTTCTTTATCTAGTTGTATAGCTGGCAGTGTGTTTATTTGAGATAGATTTCTTTGAAATGTATTGTTTAGTCATTAGGTCATGTTCCACTCTTTTGAGACTCGTGGACTGTAGCCTGCAAGGCTCCTCTGTCAATGGGATTTCCCAGGCAAGAATACTGCAGTGGGTTGTCATTTCCTTCTCCAGGGACTCTTCCCAATGCAGGGAATCAAACCTGCATCTTTTATGTCTTCTGCACTGGCAAGCAGATTCTTTACCACCAAGCCAATTTGAAATACATACCTCAGCAATCAAAAGCTTAATGCCAGGCACTTCCTTATATTACAATAAAAAACCCTAATTGTCAGGCACTTGCACTACACCACATCTTTCTAATCAACCATGGGATCTCATGGTAAAAAAAAACCATGCCTTTTGAGATTCCCTTTTTTAACTCAGAACATTGTCTTTGCTTTTCTTTAAGTTATTTTGTGTTTTAATAGCTTGTTCCTTTTTTGCTTCTGAGTAATATTCCGTGGCATGACATGGTAGGATGTACCACAGCTTGTTTATCTATTTACCTGTTGAAAGATATTAGGATTGTTTCAGTGTTGGGTTTTACAAATAAAGCTTCTGTAAATATTCATGTGCAGCTTTCCAGTTCACTTGGATAAAATACTCAGAAGTAAAATTGCTTGGTCATATATTTGTACATTTTAAATTTTTAAGAAACTTCAAAACTGTTTTCCTAAGCAGCTGCATCATTTTCCATTCCCATCAGTAATGTATGAAACTTCTGTTTTCTCTCGATGCTCTCAGCATATTATATTACTGGTATTCTTAATTTTAACAAATCTAATAGGTATGTGGTACTATTACATGGTGGTTTTAATTTTATTTCCCTGATGATTTGTGATATTAGACATTTTATTCCCTTGTGCTTATTTGCTATCCATATATCCTCTTTGGTTTAGTGCCTATTTCAGACTTTTGCCAGTTTTTGTATCCTGTTTTTTAGAAGGATTTATAAAGAATTAGTGTTAATTTTTCCTTAATTGTGTGGTAGAATTACGCAATAAAGCCATCTGGACCTTGGTTTTGTATGTTAGAAATATCAGGGCTTCCCTGGTTGGTCTAGTGGTTAAGAATCTGCCTGCCAATGCAAGGGACACCAGTTCAATCCCTGGTCCTGGAAGACCCCACATGCCAGAGAGCAGCAACTAAAGCGTGTGTGCCTCAGTGACTGAGCTGCTGTAACTAGAGAAAGCCCGTATGTAGTAACAAAGACCTAGCACAGCCAAAAATACATCTTTTTTTTAAAAAAAAGAAAAGAAATATCAATTCAGTATCCTTCCTCATTATAGGTCTATTAATATTTTTCTCGTTCTTTGAGTCAATGTTTGTGATTTTATAGAAATCTGGTCCTTTCATTCAAATTACCAAATTTGTTCTCATATGATTTTTCATAGAATTCTCTTAAAATCCTTTTTATTTCTGTAAGATTTGTAGTTATGTCCCGTCTTTTATTTTTTATTTTAGTACTTTGAATCTTTTCTCTCTTTTGTTTTCCCTTGGTCAGCC
>ML663487.1:1094938-1160118 GCA_007570785.1 Antilocapra americana | reverse complement strand
TCTAGAATAAATTCAGTGAGATCCATGCTAGATAACACTGACTTTATAAGTTGAATTATGATATGTGTAGGTATGAATTTCATTGATGTTTTTTCTGCCCCTTTCTGGTCACCTTTTGGAACTTCTATTATGCATATTTTGTAATGCTTGATGGTATTCCACAGGTCTTCAAGGTTTTCTTCATTTTGTTTCATTCTTTCTTTCTGTTTCTCAGAGTGGAGTTTCTCTATTATGTGATCTTTTTGGCTGATTCTTTCTTTTGTTCACTCAAATCTGTTATTGAGCCCTTCTAGTGAATGTATTTCAGTTTTTATACTTTTCAACTCCAGAATTTCTATTTTTTTTAAAAAAACTAATTTCTGTCTCTTTATATTTTCTATTTGGTGTGAGACTGTTATCATACTTTAATTTTTTAGGCAGAGTTTCCTTAAATTTGAATACATCTATAATAGCTGGTTTTAAAGGCTTTGTCTACTACATCCAAAATGTAGGCCTCTTTCATGATTTTTTTCACTCTTTTTTGTTCCTTCTCAGTTTATGTGATATACATTCCTATTTCTTTGCATTTCTGTTAATTTTGTGATGAAAACTGGATGGTGTAGATTGTAATAGCTCCCGTACCAGATTCTTCCACTCTCTTCCTCACCAGGGTTTATTGTTGCTGTATTCTGTTTGTTATTCTGGTTATACTTTCTGGTTGCTGTGTATTTGTTTAGTGTTTTTCCTTCCCTAATTCTGTATTCCTTGAGTTATTTGCTAGCTAGAAAATTTCTAAAAAAAATTTTAAAGCCTGGTATACTGGGGTTTGCACCTGGGCCAGTACATTTAGTGGTGAGCAAGTGTTAGTCATTCACTCATGCCTGACTCTTTGACCCCGTGGACTGTAGCCCACCAGCCTCCTCTACCCATGGAATTCTCCAGGCAAGAATACTGGAGTGGGTAGCTATTCCCTTCTCCAGGGGATCTTCCCCAACCAGGGATTAAACTCAGGTCTCCTGCATTGCAGGCAAAGATTTTATTAAATGCCTTGTCTGGTTGTTGCCAGGGAAATTTCTGTGAGAAGGCATACCTTCAGGCTTCAGTTTGTAAGGCATGTTTGCAGTTTACTTCCTGCTTGCCCAGGAACTCAAGTTCAGTCAGAATTAAAGTGACTCGTCCCTTTTCCTTTTTCAGGTCTTTCTGTCCTGGCAGATGTTTACATTCCTGGGGATATGACAGGTTTTCAAAGTTTCCTATGGTCATCTAGTTGTCCTGAAAAGTGAAAGTCACTCAGTAGTGTCCAACTCTTTGGAACCCCATGGACTATAGAGTCCATGGAAATCTCTAGGCCAGAATACTGGAGTGGGTAGCCTTTCCCTTCTCCAGGGGATCTTCCCAACCCAGGGATCGAACTCAGGTCTCCTGCATTGCAGGTGGATTCTTTACCAGCTAATCCACAAGGGAAGCCCAAAATTACTGGAGTGGGTAGCCTATCTCTTCTCCAGGGGATCTTCTCAACCCAGGAATCAAACCAGAGTCTCCTGCATTGCAGGCAGATTCTGTACCAACTGAGCTATCTAACATTCCTTTTAAGTTGTAGATCAGGCTCTTATTTGCCCCAACTGAAATCAGTCTAAGCATCTCAGTTGTTGCCAAGCACTTTCCTATGGTTTCAACAATGCTCTGGAGGTAGCTCCCTAAATCTCCCCACCCCCCCATACCTATGCCTGGCAGGGCTGAACTGAACTCTGAGTGAAATAAAATATCCACCTCACTAAGAATAGAGATTTCCCCAGGTTGTTGGACAAAATATTGACTTTGCTCTAGGGATGGTGCTTTTGTTGTTATTGTTGTTCAGTCACTAAGTCTTGTCGGACTCTTTGTGACCCCATGGACTGCAGCATGCTAGGTTCCTCTGTATTCCACTATCTCCTGGAGTTTGCTCAAACTCATGTCCATTGAATCAATGATGCTATCTAACCATCTCATCCTCTGTTGCCCCCTTCTCCTTTTGCCTTCAGTCTTTCCCAGCATCAGGGTCTTTTCCAGTGAGTCAGCTCTTTGCAAACAGGTGGCCAAAGTATTGGAGCTTCAGCAGCAATCCTTCCAACGAATATTCAAGGTTGATTTTCTCTAGGACTGACTAGTTTGATCCCCTTGCAGTCCAAGGGACTCTCGAGTGCTCGAGCACCACAATTGCTTAGAAGAGAGCTCAGAAGAGTTCTTTCTCTGTTACTGGGTTTTGGCTACCACAACACTGAGCTGAGGAGAAAGCGGGGATGGGAACTGCCGCAGTTAAAAATGTCACAGACCTCAGTAGTTTGTCCTGGGTGAATGATTTTTTATTTTGTTCTTTGTCTTTGGATAATTCTCAGAGTGCTGAAATGGTTGGTTTTAGTTGTTTTGCCCATATTTTCATTGTCTTAAGTTCAACTAGGTCCTTACACTGCAGTTTTAGAAGGCCTTCTCCTCCTCCTCCTTCTATTTTCTGAAAAAGTTTGTGTTGAATTATCATTTCTTCTTTAAATGTTTCAAAAAATTTTCAGGTGAAACCATGTGGGCCCAGAAGTCTTATTTTTTGGAGTTTTATAAATGCAAGTTCAAATTCTTAAATAGTAGTTATAGGATTATGCAAATTCTTGACTAGTAGTTATAGGATTATGCAGTAGTGATAAATTTCCTATTGGGTGAGTTTTGATAGTTTGTGGTTTTTGAGAACTTGATCCATTTCATCTGTGTTGCTGAATATTTTTGTTTGGAGTTGTTCATTATTATCTTTGTAATGTCTTGGATATCTGTAGTAATATCACTCTTTTCATTTCTGATATTTGTCATTTATGTCTTCTTTTTTTTTCTTTGTTAGTCTTGATAGAGGTTTATCACTTTTGTTGATCTTTTCAAAGATCCAGCTTTGCTTTTATTGATTTTCTCTGTTTTACAGTTTTAAATTTCATTGATTTATGCTCTTATCTTTATTATGTCCTTCCCTCTACATGCCTTGTTTTTATTTCATTCTATTTCTGGTTTCTTAAAATTGAGGCTTATATTTTTGATGTAAGACCTTTCTTTTTATAATACAAGCATTTCATGCTAAAAAATACAAGCATATGATGCTATAAATTTTCCTTATAAGCTCTTCTTTGCTGCATCTACTAAGATTTTTTAAAATTAAACTTTATTTTGGTAGGATATTTTTTGATTTATGGAAAAATTATTAAGATAGTACAGAAAGTTTCTGTACACCTCACACCCAGTTTCCCCAGTTATTAGCATCTTTTACATTAGTATGGTACATTTATCACAAATCAGTCTTAATATATGATTGTTAACTAAAGTCCATGTTTTACTTTGATTTCCTTAGTTTTTACTTTATATCCTTTTTCTGTCCCAGGATCTCATCTAGGATACCACATTATATTTAGCAGTCATGTCTCCTAGGCTCCTTTTGGCTTAAGTTTCTCAGACTTTCCTTGATTTTAATGACCTGACAGTTTTGAGGAGTACTAGTCAGTTATTTTGAAGAATTTTGTTTTGGAACACGTCTTTACTTACCATTGTTGGGGAGGAAGAAATTTTTCTCTTTCCTACTAGGTTCTTCTGACTGGTCTAAGAATTAAATTAACATGAAACAAATTAATAGGTGAAAATAAAACAGAAGTTTAATAACATGTATACATTTATTAGGAGAGAGACCTAATTATAGGAGAGACCCAGGAAAACTAAATAACTCACCGAAATGACTGAAGCCCTCACCTAACGACAAAAGAAGATGTTGGGGGAACCTCAAAGTGGGAAGTAAGGCATTTCCCATGAAGATGGAAAAACAAATGTTTGCTGGGCCATGCAGAGAAAATGAGACACAGAATGGACTCTGATCTTTAGCCCTGCCTAGAGTTTACCCCATGTGGCACAGTGGTAAAGAATCTGCCTGCCAGTGCAGGAGATCCAAGAGACATAGGTTCAATGCCTGAGTCAGAAAGATCCCCTGGAGTGGGAAAGAGCTACAGTCCATGGGTTTCCCTGGTGGCTCAGATGGTAAAGAATCTGCCTGTAATGCAGGAGAGCAGGATTCAATTGCTGGGTCAGGAAGATCCCCTCCAGAAGGGAATGGCTACCCACTCTAGTATTCTTGCCTGGAGAAGTCCATGGACAGAGGAGCTTGGCAGGCTGCAGTCCATGCAATGGAAAAGAGTTGGACCTGGCTGAGCAACACTTTCACAAAGACACCAGAAGATTTTCCAAGCTCATCTTGTATATTTCCTGTTCCTAGAAGCCATTGTTTCCACAAAGAACCATAATTCATTTTATTGGAGAACAGATTAGAAACCAAGATCTGGGTGCTTGGTGTACTCCTTGCTTCTGGGATGTCATTGCTTCTAGATTCTTTTAGCTGAAAGATAAAGAATATATCTATGCATACTAACTCATATATATCCATATCTATGAATATTTCTATATGTGGCCATCTGTATCTATATTAAAGTAAATACACATTGATATTATAATCTCTAACTCTAATCCATTACTATATGGATGATATAGCCTTCTCTTGTTTATCTTTAACCTCCCAGTCCAACAGTGAGAGGCTCTCACCATCCCCTTTCCCTTTATTTAATTATTCAATTCCAGTATAAGGTATAGCGGTTTCAGATTTGTTAATTTGCAACCCAGTGGGAAATAGCCTTATCAACCAGAATGCAGTGCTTATGTATAGTTTCTTTTGCCTTTAATATTAATGGTGCCACTCATTTCCAAAGTTATATAAGTCAGCATTTTTTCCTCTACTCCTTTATGTGAGATTCTATTATACACTTATAGGAGATCAAACCAGTCCATCCTAAAGGAAATCAGTCAATATTTGTTAGAAGGACTGATGCTGAAGCTGAAACTCCAATACTTTGGCCACCTGATGCAAAGAATTCACTCATTTGAAAAGACCCTGATGCTGGGAAAGATTGAAAGTGGGAGGAGAAGGGGACAACAGAAGATGAGATGGCTGGATGGCATCACCAACTCAATGGACTTGAGTTTAAAAAAACTCCTGGAGTTGGTGATGGAAAGGGAGGCCTGGCATGCTGTAATCCATGGGGTTGTGAAGATTCAGTCTCGACTCAGTGAACTGAACTGAGCCGAATATGATTTTGTTCTTTTGTTACATTCTGGGATTCCATTTTGGGATTCCTGACCTCCTAAATGATTTTTTAAATTTTTCATACCTTTCATTCTTATATTTTGTTGGCTGTCTGCTATAAAGTTCTGTCAGTCAGTTCAGTTGCTCAGTCGCATCCAACTCTTTGCAACCCCATGGACTGTAGCACATCAGGCTTCCCTGTCCATCACCAACTCCCAGAGCTTGCTCGAACTCATGTCCATAGAGTCAGAGGTACCATCCAACCATCTCATCCTCTGTTGTCCCCTTCTCCTCCTGATGTCAGTCTTTCCCAGCATTAGGGTCTTTTCCAATGAGTCAGTTCTTTGCATCAGTTGGCCAAAGTATTCAAGCTTCAATTTCAGCATCAGTCCTTCCAATGTATATTCAGGACTGATTTCCTTTGTGATTGGCTGGTTTGATCTCCTTGCTATAAAGTTCTATATTTTTTGACAAATGCATCCTATCCTGGGATCTTATGACCTCCCAAGTGATTTAAAATTTTCCACACACTAAGTTTTATTTTTTATTCTCTAGGAGCCTATATATTTTTATACATTGTATTTTAGGTTTTTTTTTCAGTTCCAAATTTTTTCTTACTTCTCTTGAGATGTCCTCTTTTTTCCATGTTTATTTGGTCGTGTTGTTTAATTTCCACATGTTTTGAGATTTTTATTATCTCTGTTACTAATTTGTACTTCAATTTCATTTTGATCAGAGAATATATTTGATCACTGAATATATTTTCAGTGGTTTTGATTACTTTCAATTTGTTCAGATTTGTTTTATGACCCAAGATATGGTTTATTTAGGTGAATGTTTCATGTGCACTTGAAAATAATGTAAACCCTGTTGTTGTTTACTAGAGTTTTCTATAAATGTTAGTTAGATCTAGATGTTTGAATGGTATTGTTCGATTTTTCTATATCCTTGCTCATTTACTGTGCACTACTTCTATTGTTTTTCAAAATCTTTATTGAAGTATAGTTGCTTTACAATGTTGTATCAGTCTGCTATGCAGCAAAGTGAATCAGCTCTCTGTATACATATATCCCCTCTTTTCTGGATTTCCTTCCAATTTAGGCTGCCGCAGGCCACTGAGTAGAGATATCTGTGCTATACAGTAGGTTCTCATTAGCTATCTGTTTTATACATAGAGAGTCCCAATCTTTTCATTCATCCCATCCGCTCTCTCCCCAAACCACATTACTACTTCTGTTGTTAATTGAGAGAAGAGTGTAGAAAACTCCAACTGTAATTGTAAATTTGTCTCTTTCTCCTTTCAGTTTTATCAGTTTTTGCCTCATGTATTTGAGGCTGCAGTTACAGACACAGCATTGTTATATCTTCTTGGTTAATTATTTTAGTATTATGTAGCCTTCTTTATTCTTAGTTATTTTTGCTTACTTTGATGTCTCCTTTGTCTGATATTAAATACTCATTCCATCTTTCTTTTGGTTAGTGTTTGCATGGTGTATCTTTTTCATCCTTTTAGTTTTAATCTGTCTATGTTATCATATTTGAAGTGAGTTTCTTGCAGATAACTTAGGGTCACATGAAAAAGAATCCATTCTGGCAGTCTTTGTCTTTCATTTATTTTTAAGCCATTTATAGTGAATGTAATGATCAATATGTTTGGATTTTGATCTGTCATATTTTAAATCTGTTTTCTGTTCATTTTTTTCATTCCTTCTCCTTTTCTACCTTCATTTGGTTTATTTGAATGTACTTTTAATATTCCATTTCAGATTATCTATTATGTTTTTTCTTCATTTCTTTTTACATTTTAAGTGGTGGTTCTAGGGATTATAGCTTTGCACTCTACCTAAAATCAATCTTTTACTACTTCAAGGGGAATGTAGAAACCTTACATTCATATAGATTTCTTTCTTCTTTATAATTATCTTATGTAGTCCATCTACATATATAGAAAGCTGTATCACACTGCATTATAATTCTCATTTTCATTTGGGTTTCAGGGTATCTGATATACCATTTCTATTGGTCTGCCTTCATTTCTGCTCTTTGATGTTTACTATCCTTGTAAGTTCCCTCTGAAGATCTTCCTTTAGTGTTCTTCCGGTGTGTATGTGTGTGTGTGTGTGCGCGCATGCGCGCACATGCTCAGTCACATCCAACTCTGAAACTCCATTGACTGTAGCCTGCCAGGCTCCTCTGTCCATGGAATTTTCCAGGCAAGAATACTGGAGTGGGTTGCCATTTCCTACTTCAGGGAATCTTACCCACCCAGGGACTGAAACTGTGTCCCTTGCATCTTATACATTGGCAAGCAGATTCTTTATCACTGCCCCACCTGGAAAGCCCTTCCTTTAGTGTTACTCTTTTAGAACAGATCTACTGGTGACAAATTCTTTTAACTTTTTTCATCTGAGAATGTCTTTTTTCACACTTTGATTCCTAAAGGATATTTTTGCTGTATACAGAATTTGGGGTTGACACCTATCTTTTAGCATTTAAAAAAATATCATGCCACTTCTTTCTAGCTTTCATGGTTTGTAATGAGAAATCCATCAAAATTTGAATCGTTGTTTTCCTGTATAAAATTCCTACATTGTTTTTCTCTGGTTGCCTTCAGAATTTTTCTTCTCTTTAATTTTCCATAATTTTTCTGAAAATTATTTCTGTTTCAGCAATTATTATGTATGTTGGCATGAGGTTCTTTGTGTTTATTTCTGTTTTGAGTTCAGTGAGATTCTTGAATATGTGGATTTACATCATTTGCCAAATTTAGCAAGTTATCAGCAAATAGTTCTTCAGATACTTTTTTCGTATCATGCTTTTTTTTTCCTCTACTTCTAAGACTCCGATGACACAAATTTTAGACTTTTTGCTCTTGTCCTGTAGGTCCTTTAGTTTCTGAGCATGTTTGATTTTCGGTATTATTTCTCTGTTGTTTAAATTGAATTTTTTGTGGAGTGGGTGGAATGAGTGAATTAGGGGAGGGAAATTAAGAAGTACAGAGTTATGGGGATGAAATTACAAAGTAAATGAGTCATGGGGATGAAATATATAGTATGAAAAGTTATAGTCAATAAAAATGCAGTATACTCTTGTGGTGACAAAGATGGTCAAAAGGTACAAATTTCCAGTTATAAGATAAATAAAGTAGTAGGGATGTAATGTACAATATGATTAACACAATTAACACTGCTATATGTTATATGAAAGTTGTTAAGAGGGTAAATCTGTGTTACCACAAGAAAAAGAATTTTTTTTCTTTTACTTTGTTATCTATATGAGATAGTGGATGTTCACTAAAGTTATTGTAATAATTTCATGATGTATTCTAATTCAAATCATTATGCCGTGCACCTTAAACTTATACAGTGCTGTCTCAATAAAACTGGGAAAAATTGAATTTTCTTTTGTCATCGCCCTTATGTTATTGAGTTTATCCAAGGAGGAGGTTTTTTGGTGGGTGTTTTTTGTTGTTACTGCTTTTGTATAATGTTTGTTTCTAAAATTTCATGTATGTTCTTCTATTTCTTTGTTAAGATTTTCAGTTTTGTCACTGGGTTCAGCAGTTTTTGTGATTACCTATTTGAGAATTTTTATAATAGCTGCCTTAGAGTATTTGTCAGACAATTCCAACATCTGTGTTGTCCTTGAATTAGTATCTGTTGACTATCTTTTACCACATGAGTTGAAATTGTCCTAGTTCTGTATATGTAAAGTCATGCTGAATTTTATCTTCAACATTTTCAATATTCTAGGACTCTGGTGTCTTTTAAAAATCCTTTGTAGAATTTTTGTTACCTTTTTTTGTTAAATTTTTGTTATAGGAGGTAATTGACCCAGTTATTTTTACCTAATGTGTTCCAAACTATCTTCCACATTCTGTTCTAAGGTCAGTTCAGTTGCATTGCGTCTGTGGTGCCTTTTGGACGTGTCCCACATGTGGGTCTCATAAGGGGTCTCAGCCTTTGGAAGTTGTCTGTTAGGTCAGTTTTCATATCTTTGATATGCCGAATAGGATTGGATTCATGTGTGCACAGCTCATTAGTAAATCCAATAGTTCAAAATTAATTTTCCTCAGTTCCTCCCTCCCTGCGGTACCTCCACCGCTTTCTGATTCCCAATGACTCTTTTGTTCCTCAGCCTCAAATCTTGGATTTTAGCTACCCTGCTCTCTTCTGCACCTCTACCACTGTGCATATGTTCAGGGCCAAGCTTTGGGAGACTATAGGGAGTAGAAAAGCAACAGTGATTATCTTCACTCTCATGGAACCTTAAGTCCACTGATCAGAAGGGAGGGTTTGGCTTCCTTCAGAGTTTGGCTTCCATGAGTTTCCAGGGACTCTGCCACCACAGGATTGCTTGGGGGTAGGAGATAGAGTACAGAGAAAAGAAAAAACTTAGAGATTTATATACATTATGAGAATGTTGAAACTTCCCTTTCCCGTGTCTCATGCCAAAAGTAAAGGGTTTCCTCTGGAGATTTATCTTTGCATACCCCAGTGCCCACTTCTAGGTTAACCATGGAATAACAGATAGGAAAAAATGCTAAACTCATTGCCGTTCTAATGGTACTTTGAATTTTGGCCTTATTCCCTAGTCATCTGCTACTATTAACTCTTCAGAATCCTCAGATGGGTGCTCCATGCACTCTGTCCAGCATTGGTTGAGAGATTATATATGTTAAGTCTGTCTGACCTGCAGTGTGTAGCCGCTGATATCCCTGCTTGTTTTTCCCTTGCCAGTTTTTATTTTTAAGCTGACCTGCATTGCTTAGTGTTCAGCCAGAGATTAATGAGAGGTTGCATTTAAACACCTCAAGCCCAAAGAGACTCCACTTTCTGATGATGGATCTGTGTGTAGACTAGGAAACTCATTTAAACTTGAGGATATTTTCTAGATTGACCTAGGTTTTATTTCCCTTTAGGATTTCTCATGCCTTCTCTTTGCAAGTTCAGGCTCTGTCAACCAATGATGTGTGTATGGTGTGGGCTCTCAAGTATATGCTGTGCATGTGATAGTATTCCAGTCAACCTGAGATATGTGGCGAATTATCAAGACTGCCATGGTTATCTCACTTCCCAGATCTCCCTGTTAACCTCAGGTTAATAGATACTGAAGATCCACATCACGTGAGTTACCTATAGCAGCAGTAGCAAAGCTTATTCTTTTTTGGCCTGTTCTCCTGTGTTTGAGTTCAGTTCAGTCGCTCAGTCGTGTCTGATGCTTTGCAACCCCATGGACTGCAGCACGCCAGCCTCCCTGTCCACCACCAACACCCAGAGTTTACTTAAACTCATGTCCATTGAGTCGGGGCTGCCATCTAACCATCTCATCCTCTGTCATCCCCTTCTCCTCCTGCCCTCAATCTTTCCCAGCATCAGGGTCTTTTCAGATGAGTCACCTCTTTGCATCAGGTGGCCAAAGTATTGGAGTTTCAGGTTCAACATCAGTCCTTCCAATGAATATTCAGGACTGATTGCCTTCAGGATGGACTGGTTGGATCTCCTTGCAGTCCAAGGGACTCTCAAGAGTCTTCTCCAACACCACAGTTCAATGGCATCAATTCTTAGGCACTCAGCATCCTTTATACTCCACCTCTCACATCCATACATGACTACTGGAAAAACCATAGCCTTGACTAGATGGACATTTGGTGGCAAAGTAATGTCTCTGCTTTTTAATATGCTGTCTAGGTGGGTCATAACTTTCCTTCCAAGGAGTAAGCCTCTCTTAATTTCATGGCTGCAATCACCATCTGCAGTGATTTTGGAGCCCAGAAAAATAAACTCAGCCACTGTTTCCCCATCTATCTGCCATTAAGTGATGGGACCAGATACCATGATCTTAGTTTTCTGAATGTTGAGCTTTAAGCCAATTTTTTCACTCTCCTCTTTCATTTTCATCAAGAGGCTCTTTAGTTCTTCACTGTCTGCCATAAGGGTGGTGCCATCGGCATATCTGAGGCTATTGATATTTCTCCTGGCATTCTTGATTCCAGCTTGTGTTTTCCAGCCCAGCATTTCCCATGATCTACTCTGCATATAAGTTAAATAAGCAGGGTGACAGTATACAGCCTTGACGTACTCCTTTTCCTATTTGGAACCGGTCTGTTGTTTCATGTCCAGTTCTAACTGTTGCTTCCTGACCTGCATAAAGATTTCTCAAGAGCCAGGTCAGGTGGTCTGGTATTATTCCCATATCTTTCAGAATTTACCACAGTTTATTGTTATCCACACAGTCAAAGGCTTTGGCATAGTCAATAAAGCAGAAATAGATATTTTTCTGGAACTCTCTTGCTTTTTCAATGATCCAGCCTATGTTGGCAGTTTGATCTCTGGTTCCTCTGCCTTTTCTAAAACCAGCTTGAACATCAGGAAGTTCATGGTTCACCTATTGCTGAAGCCTGTCTTGGATAATTTTAAGCACTACATTACTAGCGTGTGAGATGAGTGCAGTTGTGCGGTAGTTTGAGCATTCTTTGGTATTGGAATGAAAACTGCCTTTGTCCAGTCCTGTGGCCACTGCTGAGTTTTCCAAAGTTGTTGGCATATTGAGTGCAACACTTTCACAGCACCATGTTTTAGGATTTGAAATAGCTCAACTGCATTTCTATTACCTTCACTAGCTTTATTTGTAGTGATGCTTCCTAAGGCCCACTTGATTTCACATTCCAGGATGTCTGGATCTAGGTGAGTGATCAGACTATTGTGATTATCTGGGTCATGAAAATCTTTTTTGTACGTTCTGTATATTCTTGCCTCCTCCTCTTAATATCTTCTGCTTCTGTTAGGTCCATACCATTTCTGTCCTTTATAGAGCCCATCTTTGCATGAAATGTTCCCTTAGTATCTCTTAATTGTCTTGAAGTGATCTCTAGTTTTTCTCATTCTATTGTTTTCCTCTATTTCTTTCAACTGATCACTGATGAAGGCTTTCTTATCTCTCCTTGCTATTCTTTGGAACTCTGCATTCAAATGGTTATATCTTTTCTTTTCTCCTTTGCTTTTTGCTTCTCTTTACACAGCTATTTGTAAGGCCTCCTCTGACAGCCTTACAAATAGCTTCTCTGGTGGCTCAGAGGTTAAAGCGTCTGCCTGCAATGCCGGAGACCTGGGTTTGATCCCTGGGTTGGGAAGATCCCCTGGAGAAGGAAATGACAACCCACTCCAGTATTCTTGCCTGGAAAATCCCATGGAGGGAGGAGCCTGGTAGGTTACAGTCGATGGGGTCACAAAGAGTCAGACATGACTGAGCGACTTCACTTTCCTCAGACAGCCATTTTGCTTTTTTGCATTTTTTTCTTGGTGATGGTCTTGCTCCCTGTCTCCTGTACAGTGTCATGAACCTCTGTCCATAATTCATCAGGCACTCTGTCTATCAGATCTAGTCCCTTGCAAGTATTTCTCACTTCCACTGTATAATCATAAAGGATTTGATTTAGGTCATACCTGAATGGTCTAGTGGTTTCCCCCACTTTCTTCAATTTAATTCTGAATTTGGCAATAAGGAGTTCATGATCTCAGCCAGTTAGCTCCCAGTCTTGTTTTTGCTGACTGTATAGAGTTTCTCCATCTTTGGCTACAAAGAATATAATCAATCTGATTTCAGTGTTGGCCATCTGATGATGTCCATGTGTAGAGTCTTCTCTTGTGTTGTTGGAAGAGAGTGTTTGCTATGACCAGTGCATTCTCTTGGCAAAACTCTACTCGCCTTTGTCCTGCTTCATGCTGTACTTTAAAGCCAAATTTGCCTTACTCCAGGTGTTTCTTGACTTCCTACTTTTGCATTCCAGTCCCCTGTAATGAAAAGGACATCTGTTTTGGGTGTTAGTTATAAAAGGTCTTGTAGGTCTTCATGGAACTGTTCAACTTCAGCTTCTTCAGCATTACTGGTCGGGGCATAGACTTGGATTACCATGATATTGAATGGTTTGCCTTGGAAACGAACAGAGATCATTCTGTCATTTTTGAGATTGCATCCAAGTACTGCATTTTGGACTCTTTCGTTGACCATAATGGATACTCCATTTCTTCTGAGGGGTTCCTGCTCACAGTAGTAGATATAATGGTCATCTGAGTTAAATTCACCCATTCTAGTCCATCTTAGTTCGCTGATTCCTAGAATGTTGACATTCACTCTCACCATCTCCTGTTTGACTACTTCCAATTTGCCTTGGTTCATGGACCTAACATTCCAGGTTCCTATGCAATATTGCTCTTTACAGCATCTGACTTTGCTTGTGTATGTGCACTTACACAACTGCGTTTTGTTTTTGCTTTGACTCTATCCCTTCATTCTTTCTGGAGTTATTTCTCCACTTATCTCCAGTAGCATATTGGGCATCTCCTGAGCTGGGGAGTTCATCTTTCAGTGTCTTATCTGTTTGCCTTTTCATAACTGCTCATGGGGTTCTCAAGGCAAGAACACTGGAGTGGTTTGCCCATTCCCTTCTCCAGTGGACCACATTTTGTCAGAACTCTCCACCATGACCCGTCCTCTTTGGTGGCCCTACACGACATGGCTTAGTTTCATTGAGTTAGATAAGGCTGTGGTCCATGTGTTTAGATTGGCTAGTTTTCTGTAATTGTGGTTTCAGTCTTTCTGCCCTCTGATGCCCTCTCTCTGCGCCTATGTCTTACTGCGGTTTCTCTTACCTTTGTCGTGGGGTATTTATTCACAGCTGCTCCAGCAAACTGCAGCCTTTCCTCCTTACCTTGGACATGGGGTAACTCCTCAGGGCCGCCGCTCCTATCCTTGGATATGGGGTATTTCCTTTTGGCCACTGCAGGTGCTGCTGTGTTTGAATTGCTGGTCAAAAAAAGCTCATGCAGAGGTAACAGGAGCAGCCCTGGGCAAAAATGCCACAGATTACATAGGTCTTAAAAGTTGAGTGATGTTCATGAATAAAACTTTTGATTTTGTAGCATGCCTTTGGCCAAATTCCAGATTGCTGAAATAGTTGTTTTAAAGGGTTTTGTCCAGTTTTATTACTGCTTTTGAGGGAGAGAATTTGATAATCTCACTCTGTCATGCTGGAAGACAAAGTATTTTTCATCAGGTTAAAATGAGAGTATCTATTAAATTTCCATTAAAATAATTTATATATTAAAATGTTTAGATTAATTCCTAAGCATACCTAATATGATATTATTTACCTAAATGGGAGCTAAGTTATTTTCATTTTGTTTTTCTTATAAGAATTTATTAAAGACAAGTTTCCAAATATAGAGTGTTCCATACATAGCTTCTAGTGGTTGTATTACTTCATGGACTATCACAGAACCAAGTGATTTCATATTTCTGATTCTAATAGCTTTCCTTTAAAGCTTGCTGATGTTTTGTATTTTCTCCATTTGGCCATGATTATTTAACATATTTGTTGGCCTTAGCACAGCATTTTATAAGCTATTGGCAAGGAGTTAATAGGTGTTGCACGGTCAAATAGGAAATGTTGAAGCCAATCATATAAAAATCATTTTTCCTCTGTAGACCCTCTTAGATCCTTTAATGTGCTCATCTTTATTGAGAATTTTCCAGAAAGGAAATAAATGTACATTTTCTCAAACAGTTTTACCAGAGAACTCACTTTTCACAGAATACATTTTATGAAGCACTGCCTTAACATATATACTAAGATCCATATCCATCTTTGTCTGCCCAGAGTTATACCTATTTTGAGAAACATAAAATGATGCATATTGGAGTGTAATGGTGTTTACAATGTAGGTGTGTGGTTAACTTATACTATTGAATGTGAGCACTGTATTAAACTATGCTGAAAATAGTTAATATAGTAGGTACAAGACTGTTGTCTTTAGGAAGGCCTGGTTCCAAGGTTGGACTTTGGCTGTTGTGTAGGAATTTGGTTTCCCTTTCTTTCCTGATAAGTATAGTTAGTTCACTTTGCCTAGGTTGTTGGTACAAATCTTGTCATTTGTGCTGAATAAAGACTCTTTTAAAGTCTGGTATTTTTGTTCATGCTAGGCAAAATGTGCTTATTTGACCTGAGTTTCAACAAAAACCTGTCTCTGTTGGTCTTCCCTGGCCAGATACTTACCCGTATGTTGCTGTATTTTTTGTTGCTGAGAGAAAGAAGCATACTCAAGAATGCTCCCTCACCTTAGGAAGAGAGCATAAGGAAGTCTGTGCATGAATTTCTCTAGATTCCTGCGTCCTTTTTCCTTGCTGATCTTATTGTGCATCCTTTTGCTCTAGTAAAGTCAGCTGTGAATACGGCCATATGCTGAGTCCTATAAAACTTTCTGTTGAATCACTGAATCTGTGAGTGGTCTTGGGAGCCCTGAAACATAATCACATTGCCTAATCTCAATCCTCAAAATATCTCTCAACTAGTTAGAAGTAAGTCTGTCCTTACAGACAAGGAGACTAAAGTTAATGGGGTTAAGCAGATCTGACTCCAAAGCCTTGGTTCTTCACTGTTATATTGCATTGCCTCTCAATACCAGAAATTGTGTCTGCACTGGTTGAAAGGAGGCAACAGGAGATCATCTAAAGACAATAGTGGTCTGAGACTGCCTCATTTAGGAAATAGGATTTGAGTTGGTGTTGAAAGGTAAATGGACTGGATTAAAATTGATGAAGTGGAGTGTGAAGAGTATTGTGCATATGTAGAACTGCACGATATAAAGAAATGCAAGTCATAAACTGTTAAGATTTATTTGGGCGAAAGAGAATATAACAGTTGAGTTAAATGGAGGGCTTTATATTAGAAGGTTTTCCCCCACACTTTAAAAAAAATTGCTCTAGTTTGATGTAAGGTAATATATCTAATCTAGCACTTTATTATGTATTTAAGCTTAACGATATAATGTTTAAGGGTAATAAATAAGATAATGTATGTTTGCATGCTCTGCAAAGATAATCATGACTACCAAAAACTTTGCCACCAAAACAAGTTGAAAACCCACTATTGTTAGTTCTAAGAAACTATTAAGTTTGGGTTTGAGGGGTTTTCTTTGAGCAGAGGAATGAAATGCTGAAAACAGCATTAACTGGTACTGATTTGATGGCATTGTGAAGAGTGTGTTAGCTAGAGTCAGGGAGTCAATTTATTTAGATCATTGCTATCTTAGCAGTTCATGTATGAGATAATTAAGAGTTTAGAGAATTATGGAAGTGAAAATACATAAGAGATGTTGTATACGATGAATTGCTATGATGTGGCAATAAACTGGATATGTGTGTATTTTGGGGGAGATTCAAAGGGTCTTAGTCTGAGTGGAGAAAACATGGTATCTTTAACAGAAGTACACCATCTAGGCAAACTGTCATGCTAACACAATGATAGGTGTATTTAGTTGAACAGTTTATTGAAATTAAATTGGAGAAACACATTTGGGAGTTGGGTGTGAGGTTGGATTCAAGAAAGATTGAGATTTGAGGTAAAGAGATGGACACATTTGCAGTTGGGTGATTACTGGAACTACCTAAATGTAGGAATTAGGGGAAAAACAGAAAAGAACACCAAGGACTAAACTCTGACTTTACTCATTTCATCAATAAGAAATGAATATTAAAAGAGCACTTTTGAAGTTAACAAGTTATGTTACTATCATAAAACACATTTGAAGTGTATTTCTTTTAATGTACATTGGTTGGGAAATTTCTGGTTTGTGAATTTTAATATGATATGAATAACTTTTAAATGAAATCAATTAGTAAATGTTCCTTCCATATGTAAAACATAGTTAGGCACTGAACAACATTCAGTAAGGTATACAGAAGTAGAAATAGTGTTGTAAATATGAAACCCATAATGTTATAGATCAGTGTTTCCTCAATAAAAATAAATAAATACGTCCTCCATTTGTTAGCAATTGTACCATTAGTGTAGCAGTCATCACTGGCCACCAGTTGAGTGCTCAAGATCATTTGTTCCACCAGATTTGTACACAAGAAAAATCCTGACACTGGGTTTTCCATTAGTACAGTAATGTTTATAAATGAATGACATTCAAATTTAGCTCTGTGTAACACGTTTTTTTTAATAGAAACTAAAGGGGAATGGGCACAGAAATACTCCTCCAGATTAGCTGTGTGGGCAGAAATGCTGGCACTTGATAATATGTATATAAAATTATGATATATGTATAGACAATTATGATATGAATAGAATGATAATATGTATATGTTTCTGGCTTATTGTCTCCTGTTTTATTCATACCTGCTGACATTTTTCCAGGGTAGGAACACAGTCTATAAAAGGCTTTGGCTCCAAAGTCTTCCCCAGCATTGCTATTTGTTTGCTCACTGGAGTTGGCAGAGAAATCAGATGAATGTGCAGAGAGAAAACAGGAAAAAATGATTCTTTTATTACAGGCTGACTTGTATATTCTTAGGTTTTAAGACTTAGAAAAGTATGAATTCCAACAAGATTGGTACATCATTTTAGTACATCATGGTTGCCCAAAATTAGTTAAAATTAATTTTGTGAAACTGTTTTGTATATGAGAATATGTTCCACTTGTTTCATTAAACTCTTCTTAAGCAATTTTCACTAATATGTTTCCATTTAATTTTTTTATTAACAAAAGTCCATACTTTATTTTTATTTTCTTAGTTTTTACATAAATTATTTTTCTGTTCCAAGATCCCATCCAGGATACCACCTGATATTTACTTGTCATGTCTCTAAGCTCCTCTTGGTCTGTCCTCAGATTCCATTGCTTTTTTGTTTGTGTGTTTTTAAATTTTATTGAAGTGTAGTTGATTTGATGTACCATGTTGTGTTAATTTCTTCTCTACAGCAAAGTGACTCAGCTATACATACATACATACATACATACATACATACATACATATATATAGAGAGAGTATTTCATATTCTTTTTCATTAAGGTTTGTCACAGGATACTGAATATAGTTCTCTGTGTCCATTTAAGTTTTAATATCCTTGAATCTAAACCTTCAGTAGCTCAGGAGTCATAGAGAATGACAGAGTATGTATAAGCAGTCATTGGGATTATTATGTTCCTCCTTATTAAGGAATTTTCTTATCCTTTTCCCAAGGGAAAAGGCATGGGTTTGGCATGGTATAATAAAAAGCACATTGACAAAACAGTCAGGATACTTGGTTCTAACCCCTGCATATAACCTCAGCTGTTTACCCTCTGGATTCTAGTCTTCCCATCCCCAAAATAGAATGATAACTTGCTGAATCTATATTATGGCCCTGTTACGAGTTTCAAAGAAGATAAAAGTACTTTGAAAGTGTTAATAAGGAGGCTCTTGTCTTATCTTTTACATTTTAAATAGTTTTTCACAATTAAAAAAAGTAACATAACAATTATACAAGATTTTGTCACTTATGTATTTAATTAAATCCCCTGGAAGTGTTATTGTGCTTAAATTTCACAACTGCATTTCCTAAAATCCATTTTAGACCCACTCGGTAAGTTTTGACTTGTAAATCAGTCAGAGGAACTTTATGAATCTTTTCTATGAGAATGATTTAGTTAGATTATGTAAGAGTACTAAATTAAAGACTTATTATTATGTTCAGATTAGGAGACTTTTCATTGATGGAGACATCTATAATTGATTTCTTTCATCTTGTGCTCTAGAACTCATGAGACTAGCAAACCATCTGCCTCCTTGTTTCTGCTGTTCTAGATATAAACAAAAATATTGGTTTAAAAAAATGAGATTCTAGTTTTCTAAAAAATTTGAAAGTCAGTATGGTATACTGAAAAGAGAGAGTTCTCATTTAGACTTTAGATTTCCAGGCCTGGCTCTGCTGGTAACTAATTGCAAGCTCTCAGGCATGTGTATTTATTTTTTCTAGGCCACATTTCCCCATTATAAAACAAATGGTGGTTTGGATTAGAATTCTAAGATTCTTTCTACTTTTTAACATTCTGATTGTTTTTTAACTCTTCTAAGTATCTATCTGAGGAAACTGATGAAAAGATTATAGAGTTGATACTGATGTTTTTGAGATACTGTTCATTATATTTGACTTATACCTAAGGTGACCATATAATTTGCCATCCAAACAAGAGGAAACTTTTGAGAGTGATGGGCATACTGTTAGTAATAACACCAGGACAACAGCTTTAAACCAGAACTGTCCCAGATAAACTAGAATACCTGGTTACCCTATCTATACCCAATATGTAGTTCTGCATTATCAGCCACAAAAGAGTATTTGTTAATGTTTTAATTCCTTTTCATGGTTTTCTATGTTTATTTTCTTATAGATCCACTGTGTGTAGAAAGTAGTGCAGCATCATTCCAGCAATCTTCAGTTAGTAAAAAAGGAATGTTCACAGATGACTTACACAAATTGGTGGATGACTGGACAAAGGAAACAGTAGGAAGTTCACTTATTAAGCCAAGTTTAAACCAACTTAAACAGAGTCAACAGAAACTAGAAACAGACAACTGGAACAAACCATATGAAGTAAGTAGTTTATACCTGACTCTATTTATGAGAACTAAAACCATAAAAATTGATTCACATAGGTCTGTGGTTATGATTACTGTGAGAGAGTGGTGTAACTTGACAGTATAGAAACTTTTATCCTTGTCTAGATTCATTATGTCTTCGAGCAAATTATCTTTTAGGGCAGAGGCCTGCTAACTTTTTCTGGGAAGGAGCCAGTTAGTAAATATTTTCAAGCCATGGGGTTGTAGCTACTCAGTGCTGCAAAAAACAGCCATAGACAATATATAAACAGGTAGGCATGGCTTTGTTCCATTAAAACTTGATTTGTAAAAAGAGTTGGCAGGCTGTAGATTGCTGGCGCTTGTTTTAGGCTATTATACCCGGAAGAAAAAACATCAAGTATCAAAAAAGAAAGCATCTGGAGTGAGGGTTAATTCAGTTTTGTGGTACAAGAAGTTTGGATTTTGAGGAAAAGCTATCTTATGTTAGTTGTAGATCAGTATTCTCAGAGCCAATAAATTATTTTATGTATTCAATATGAAAAAGAATTTTAAAGATCTTTAATTATTATAACAAATGTCTTAAGTTTATGGATGAGATGTCTGGTTAATTGCATCTGATCTTAGGTGTACATGTCAACTGAAGTGTAGAAAGATGTCCAAAATGCATTCTGGAGTGGAAAGAAGATAGGATCACAGAATAGTATATATAGTATTTAGGTAAAATTATATATATTAGATACATGTATATATGCGTATAGGCTTCCCAGGTGGCACTAGTGGTAAAGAACCCACCTGCCAATGCAGGAGACATAAGAGATGTGGGTTTGATCCCTGGGTTGGGAAGAGCCCCTGGAGGAGGGCATGACAACCCACTCCAGTGTTCTTGCCTGGAGAACCCCATGGACAGGCGCACCTGGTGGGCTACGGTTCATAATGTCACAAAGAGTCAGACATGACTGAAGCGACTTAGCCTAGCCTAGCCTAGCCTATATATGCATATAAATAGGAAAAGCCCTTAAAATATCCTGGATGGTGGAATTTGGATCTTATTTTACTTTGTTGTTTTCTGTATGTGAATTCTTAAAGTATCATTTTTTTTTTCAAAATGAGTACATCTATTAAAATGTGAATCAGGGCTTAGAATCTGAACCCATATATTTAAAAGAGCTATATCTGAGTTTGTGTGTGTCTGTGTCTGTTATGTTTGTGTACACATATGTGTGTGTATATATAGTCATTGCATGTAGTTTGGTGAAGAGTCTGAAAATACATTTAGAGTTAACATTGAAAAAAAAATTTCAAAAGCTTAGATTTTCCAAACTAGTAAACAGTGTATCTGCTTGAGGGCTCTCTGTATTTATATTATTCCTGGCACGGATTTATGCACAGATAGTATCACCATTGTAAAAACTGGAAGCCATTAGAGGCAGATTTCAAGGCATAAATGTGTTTGTGCTGCCAGCGAAAGATGCTCTGAGCATTATGTGAATGGAAGTCTTTGTTGCTGAGTTGAAGAGTGGTTTATTGCAGTTATAATGAGGGATGCTTGGAGGAAGAGTGCGTAGGAAATGGAGTATGAATAAAAGTGGTAAATGTTCTTAATACAGACTTGGTTCCAGGTCAGCTCAGTCATTTACTAGTTGTGTGACTTTAGACAAGTCATTTGTGCCTCAGTTTCCATGCCTTTAAAACAGGGATAATACTTTCTGCTCTGCAGGATTGTTGTGAGGATTAAATGAGGTAACATCTATAAAGTGCCTAGCACATAGTAGTATCCTGTATGTGGTAACTATTTTTGTATTTTTAAGTTCAATTGATTATATCTTTATGTGGAGAGCCTGTCTCACTATCTAATGATCTTGAATGTTACTGTTGTGTAGCCTTAGAAAACTGTCACAGTTATGTGCCAGGTCCTTTACTATATGCCAAGCCCTCTGCTAGGCACTGGGTTTGATTAGTAAGAACAAGTGTATGTTCCCTATTCTTATGGGACTTATATGCTGGTGGGAAAGTTAGATATGAGCAGACTTGTATAAAAAATATAAAATTGTAGCTGTAATAAGGATTACAAAAGAGAGATAAGATATCATACAGTAAGGGAAATTTGACCTAGTAAAGGGAAGTCAATAAAAGCTTTCCGGAGAAAGTGATGATTAAGCAGAGATCTGAAGGGTAAGTGTTAACTAGGTGAAAGGGGGAGGGAATATGATTCTAAGCAGGAAGAACAGCATATGCAAAGCCCTGTATGGGGAAACAGACTGAAAGGACTGAAAGCAGGCCCATTTGGCTGAAGTGAAGAGAGCAGAGAGGAGTTGGTGCACAGTGAATATAAGGAGGTCTGTAGGGTCTTAAAAGTGGTGATGATAAGGATCTTTGTCTTTATTTTAAGAAAGATAGATAGCCATTTAAACCCTAGGGTTGACATGATCAGATTTGCTTTTTGAAAAGATCACTCTGACTTGAAGCAAGAAAAAAGATTATTGAAGATAAGCATTGGTAGACCAATCAAGAATTAGTCACAGTAGGCCTGATAAAGAGTTGAACTTTTTAACTATTTATTTTTAAAAAAGAGAGAAGCTGAGATGAAGACAAACGAACAGTTTCCAAAAAATGTTTAAGAGATAAAATGGACCAGATGGAGGTGTCAAGGCTAGGTTTCTGGCTGGTATAACTGGCTATCATTCCAGTGTACCAATCATCAAGAAGGGGAGCATGAGCAGGGAGTGTGTTTTGGTAGTAGAAAAATCATACATTTGAGTTTGGTTATTTGAGTCTGAGATGCCTTTTAAATATCCAAGAGAAAATTAAGTGTAACAAGTCATCTCCAATTTAGTCTTTGTTAAAAATAAAAATCACATTGGTATTTTTTGTAAAATAATAATGTGTGTTATAGAAGTTAATCAATGCAGAAAAGTACAAAATTTTAAAATGCCACCTTCAAATCCCACCACCCAGAAATGATTGTCACTAACTTTAGATAAACATCATTTCAGATATCTTTGTTTGTCTATATATGGATACATAGAAATAGCTTTACAAACATGTGATCATACTATATGTGCTATTTTTAAAACCAGAAGTATTTAATTTTACTTTAACAACAAAAATACTGATATGAAAATGGGATTGCTGGACTTTAAATAAAAGTTCTTTTTTCCCCTCAAGAGAACTTGTCATTCATTCTTGAGTCAAGCAAGAAAACCTTTATCCTAACTTAAACTTGAAACTTTAGTTGAAAGTGTTTTAACTTGACCATCAATTTAAAAGAACTAAGAATTTGGGACTGATACCAAGCTCTCCCTTAAGGAAGAATTATTTACTTTCATTTAGACATATTATTCCCATGTGCATATGATTTCAGTAATCTCTGTGTGTGTGCTCAGTCGATTTTAATAATCTCAATATGGGGAAAGAAATGGCAGCCCACTCCAGTGTTCTTGCCTGGAGAATTCCAGGGACAGGGGAGCCTGGTGGGTTGCCGTCTATGGGGTCACACAGAGTCGGACATGACTGAAGTGACTTAGCAGCAGCAGCAGCATACATACACATAATCACAATATGATATAATAAGAATCAAACAGGAATATATTTTCTCAGAACTGTCAAAAACATAATTGTCTTGAGTTTAAATTTCCCAAAATATAACAGAAATATCAGACTTCAAATAGTGAGTAGTAGGAGGTAGGGAGGTGACATTTATTGAACACCTACTATATGCCAGGCTGTTTCCCCTATGCCACACTAAATTATGATCCTCTGTCTTCAGAGAATTATGTAGTAAGATGAACTATTATTGTCTGTGGCCCTGAATGAAAGAATGCCTGGAACTGGAAGAAGGAAGTAAAAATAGAAGAGTAGTGCTAGCATGAGGAAAGGAGACATTGAACTGTGAACAGAAATTTACCAGGGGCCTTGGAGTTATCTGAAACTGTGTTCAAATCCTTACCTTACTATTAAGTTGCTAAGTGGTAATGGGTATTATTCATTTTGAGCTTCTATTTCCTCATCTAAAAATGCTTGTCTTGCAGGGCAGTTATGAAGATGAAATGAAATAAGGTATATAACCATTAGCACACAGAAAGTTACTCCCAAAATGGTAGACACTCAGAAATAATAATGAGAGAGTAGTAGTAAGACAAAAAAGAATAGGAAGGAATATAGAGTAAAAGCATCTATCAAATAAACTGATCTTTTGTTTTTGTTTTTATTTTTGTTTTTGTTAGAATACTCCATCTACTATGGGCTACACACCAACATGGATTTCTTCTCTGTCCCAAATCCGTGGAGCTGTCCCAACCTCCTTGCCACAAGGACTGTCACTCCCTTCATTTCCTGGGCCATTATCACCATATGGAATACCCCATGTTTGTCAGTATAATGCTGTGGTGGGGCCAGGGTATCCAGTACAGTGGGTAGGAATTTCAGGAACACCACAACAGTCTCTAGTAATTCCTAATCAACCTGGGGGACCGTTCCAACCAGGCATGAATTTGCAGGCGTTTCCAGCTTCATCAGTGCAGAATCCGTCCATGATCCCTCCTGGTCCCAAGTAAATCATAGTAGATAACGAAGAAAAGGGAGTTTTTTTCAGAATTATTTTCAGGATACTTAAGGTATTAAACTTTCTTCTTCTTGGGTTCTGCCATATTTTCCCTCATTTTGAGTTTACTTTCCACTATTATTTTTTGTTCCAATGTAGTATTTGATATAGTTCATCACCTGTAGAACTGTGCAGTTTGTACATAGAATACTGCACATAGAAATGTTTTTTTCACTTCAAATCCTATCCTCTTTGATACTTGATTTTTTTTAAATACCATTCAGAATGCTTTAATACGCTCAGCTTGAGCATTATCATTTCCAGGACACTTTCCATGCATTGCTGAGAAGCTCTCATTTTTTTTATGCAGTTCTCTGCAGCTAGATGATACTTTTCTTTAAAAGGTATAAGAACAATTTAAATTTATATTCCCCAAACATAGACAAAGTGAGACTCTCCAGCAGGGTCTTAGGAGATTCTTCATGTTGTTTATCTTAGGTTTGCCTTTCACAGAAGGCAGGGTAACTTGCTGCAGGAAATGTTTTGGTGTATAAAATTAGAATAACTTTGTCAACCAATATAGAACATGAGCCCTTTTTAATGTGATTTTCTTCCCGTCGTCACAGCAGTAGGAGTGAAGCCTTGTTTTAGGTGAGGCGGAGAGGAAGGAAAAAACAGAACTGTAACAGTTCCTTGATTCTGCAGATAATGTAGCTGCTTTAGGATTTCCATAGTAATTCAAAGCAGCTATCTCTTTGTTTCTCATGTGCACACTACATTGTATTTGAGCATGAGAGGCATTGGTTTGGCTTGCATTCCTTTGCAAGGGATATACTGCAGCTGATATGAATCTCATTTGGGGGGGATCTTTGTATTCCTAACAAAGACGACTCAAGTTACACCTTTATTAATCCATTCTTCAGAAGAGAAATTTACTTGATACGGTAGGTTTTGAGACTTATACATGAAACACTGGCTTGACAGGGTTCTAAGAGATGAGGGGTATACACTGTCCTGCAGTAGATAGTAGACCCTCAAAGGAAACTATTTAAGTTGCCTTTAGCTTTTTTTGGGGGGAGGGATTACCTTTTTTTTAGTTGTTATAGTTTTCTTGTTAGTATCTGTAGCATCTTAGATGAGTTTAGATCTTAGATGATTTTGGCAGCCTCTTTAGAATCTGAGAGAGATCACTGTCAAGTTGCACTTTACTGGGTTTTATCCAGTTTTAGGAGGAGGGGAGGCAATGTCAGAATATATGATTTTGGTTTTCAAGAAAGTTAACTAATATTCTTAAAAGTCTGGTCACAGAGTTACCTAATGCTTGATCAATCTGTAAAACCCAAATATTGAATTCTAAAAATGGTATTTATCAACTACCACATATAAACATGTTTAAAATACTTTTCACTCTGAAGATTTCAAGGTCATTTCTTATAACACATTTACCTAATAATGAGTTCTGAGTATTGGTCAACATTCCAGATGATCACCCAACATTTCTGTTGACAGATAGTCCTCCATATTCCTCTAAAAATTTTACCCCATGATCTTGCCAGGTAATGAGGAAAACTTAATGGGTGTACTTTTTTTTTTTGCACAATCTACGTTGTGACATTCAGCACCCTTTTCCGAAAAAAAAAAAAAAGTCTTTTGTTGCTTACCTGAGGATCACACTCAGCATCTGAAGATTCTGTCACTATCATTTGGGGGCATCCAGGACAGCATTTTGAGAACTAGTGTTGGTAAGAGTCACAGCTTCTTTTTATAAAACATACTCTGGTTTGGATGAGTCTTTCTAAATCTTCATGTACAGATTCTTCAAATTTCTTCTACAGTATTATTTGCAAGTTGAAATGGTTTTAGGACATTAGTGTAATGCAGATTCTCACATTGCAATTTTCCATGTGTACAAAAAACAATGTGCCTAAAATCTGTAATTCTTTCAAACTGCTTGTGTTTGATTAGTAGTCAGCTTTGTGTGATTTCATTGAGACTTAAAATTTATAAGCTGAAAATACTGCAGGTTTTATGATCCTTTTTGGAGTTACAATCCTTTTAAACAGTGTACCCCAGGATGAAAAAAGCTCCATGGATGACATTTATTAATGGCTGCTCTATATCACATGTCCCACATTTTGCTACCACCTCTGTTTTATGTACAATTCATCATTCTTTTGCCTGCAGACTTTTGCAGTGCCTTGTAATATTTAGAATCTTTTCAGATTTTTTGCTGGAAAGAAAAGTAGTCTTCTAAAGTTTGAAGATGGTGAGTAGTGTACTGCTGTCTCCATGCAGACTGCAGTAGATGGGTTAACATATATGTTATGTATACATTATGTATATGTAACATGTGTAAGTTTAAAAATACAGAAAGAAGTGAGTTTGTGCAGAAATGAAGAAAACTGTTATTCACATCACTGTGGGTTTTTAAGTTATTTTTTCCCGTTCCCATGTTTGACTTACATTATAGTCACTTTGACTGTAAATATTAGCTAGTTTTCTATCTAGGGGTTTTGCATTATTTCATAATTTTGATAAATCATGATAGTGCTGTTTTCATCCTTGCTGAGGTACTTTTCCTCCCCAGAAATAATTAACTCTTGAGGTAAAGCTCAGAAATTCCCTTCTTAAATAACAAAGAGCCTACTATAAAGAAGGGCCTTCTTCCCATTTCCAACACACACCAAAACCTGTCCTTTCCATTTTCCTTCTTGTAGAAGAAAAAAGGTTACACTAAACAATCCTGCTTGTAAAGCTTTTTTTGAGGGTAGTCAGTATGTCCAACCATCATGTTTACTTCTCAAAGTGCAAGTCTGATAAATAGTACTGTATCTCCATATGTGGCAATGTGAGCATTTCATCATGAAGTACCTGCTGCTATGTTTGTGAAGTTGGGTGTAACATCATAAGAATATGAAACCAGTATTGGTGTAAATCTAATGAAAATAACCCTATGTATTTGTACCAGTCTTGAATCTCTATTTAAGGCAATTTGCTGTAGTTAACAAATATACATTTCGTTTTTCATCTTTTTCTTGCCAGTTTTATATCCAGCATGAATTCCAATGGTTTGACAGCAAAATTATCTGTGAAAGTTTAAAAGGCACTTTTCTGCTGCAATTTTTGGATTGAGTGTGGAGTGTTATGTATAATACAATGGGCTATATCATTTTAGAAACCCATATTTAATCCCAATCCAATTACAATTATTTATCTACCTCTTTCAAAGCTGTTTTGGGGTACACATGAAAACACTGCCTGTGAAACTTATTTTTTTGCCTTGATTCTCAGTATTCTTTCAGGTTATAAATCTGGCCTGCCTTCTTGTCCCAGTGCTGTGAGTTTGAAATGAGAGGGACTATCACTCTGCCACCAATCTATATTTTAAGTGATGAGAGCCACATGCTTCTGAAATAAGCTTTGGGGATGTAGGGATGGAGAAGAGAGAAATAAATCCAGCTGGTAGCAATATAGGACTTAGTTGTAGAAGTTAGTTGTAAACAAACAAATGGTAAGAAAGTACCTAAATTAGACAGTCCAGTGCCTGTAACTTTGCATCTTTTATTAGAGATGCATTTCTTGTCTGTGTGCCTAAAGGGCTATGGGTTTAAATTGCTTTAATTATCACAACAAAATATTTGATAAATCTTACAGCAGTGGCCTGTCATTCAGCATATTAGCATACAACTAAGTATTTGTAGTGATATTTTATTACCTTAAAATGGTTGTATGCTTTTAGTTGAATTGTAGTTAGTTGTAACTGTTCATCCAATCTCTAACATTTATCAGAGGCATTGACTTTCCTCTGCTGTCTTCTCTGAGTGATGGAAATGATGCATTCCTTTTCCCCCCCAGAAAACTGAGGAAATGTTTGTAAACCACATGTTGTTTCCCTTGTTTACTGTGTGTAATATTACAGCATATTTAATGTTAGTACTAATATTGCATTTCTGGCTTCATCTATAAGTACATTCCTGAAGTATCCTTGCCATCAGTTTGGGATTAAGTTATTTAATCTTCTGTTTGGTTTAGAAGAATATTGAGATATTTGAGGTGTTGTGCAGGCCATTATTTCTAGAATAGACTGTTCATTTTTCAGCCTGGATGAAAGTTTGATGAAAGTAGTTTCCTGGGAACTTGTTTTTCCCCTTTTATTTAAAAGATGGCCCAATCAGGGAAGGGAGCATAGAAAAGGTCATTGATTTGGTTAAGTGTAACTTCTGAGATTGAAATAAAAAACCCACAAGTAGTTCAGACTATAAAATGGTGACACTCAAACTTCGTAAAATCCTTTGAAGTGAAATCAGTAAGAAATTTTTCTGAAATGCTTTCAGGTCACCCTGGAAATAGTCTTTGTATGTGAAAGATGAACACAAACATTGGTCAGAAACCTTGACAGCCAATATAGGCATGGGCCTGGGATAGTAACTAGGTTACACTGAAGGTATTTTCAACTGAGATAGCTGATAGATTATATAAACCAACAGCTCCCATTCTGAAAGATTTTCTTTTAATTAAAAGAACCTCAAGCAAAAAGGCTAAAAGTCAAGCAAGAAGGGAAGAGAGAAACTGGGCTCTTGAGAAAGAAATAAATGCCATTAAAAAACAAAATTCCTAAATCCATGCTTGTCACCCTTCCTGTTTTTTTTAAGTTGCATTTCTTCTCCACTGTAAGATTTCAGATTGAAGTTTGTGATCCAAAACATACCCTCAGCAGAAATAGTGATTGATTGGAAAGTGCAGTTGTTCAAGGTCTGTCATGCTCAATCACTTAAAGCTGTAATTTGTTTGATATGAATATTAAGCATGTAGACCTAGTGCAGCATGGGAGCCACTCAGGAAGTTTATGCAATTAATAAACTTTCATGCATAATTTACTATAAAGTATGCAGAATTTTAGCCACTTCTCTACACTTAACCTTTAGTTGTATATGTCAACTCTCCTTTCTTAATTGGGGAATGTAGCATTATACGGAATGTTGTCAAACCTAAATTTAATCCTTCTTGACATTTAACTTTTATTATTATTTTTTTTATAAACCTAAGCGATCTGCCTTTAAACAGTTGTCTGATTTTGGTTCTTTGAAACTGTGATTTTTATTTCATTTGTACCCAACCATTGTTAAGTATTTTGTTTCCTGGAAATTTTGTTTTGAAACAGAAAATAAAGACTGTGTTAAAATGAGTATATTATCTTATTAAAATGCTGTCATAGTCACTGCAATCACCTGGCGTATGCTGGTTCTTCATTTACCAAATCTAACATAACAGATTTTAAAACTTTAATCCTGTAGTTATGTTGGCTGAACAAACTAACCAACCTGTATGTTACCTCTTGATTTATAGCTCCAACAAATTTTGGAGTTGGACCTCTTCCCCTGATTTGTCAATGAGCCATAATTGTAACAGTCACTATGATTTACTAAGTACCTACTGTGTTAGTTAGGCTTGTGATATTTTTAGTTCACAAAATAATCCTATAAGTGAGATCTGTTACTGTCTCAACAGAGAAAATTTGAGGGTCAGAGAGATTAAATAATTTACTAAGGCACAATAGCTAGTAAATGATGAAGCCTGGATCCAAACCCACGTCTGACTCCAAAGTTCATGGGAAAAACCCCAGGCCATGCAGAAGACCCTAGTTCGATCCCTGGGTTGGGAGGATTCCCTGGAGAAGGGAATGGGTACCCACTCCAGTATTCCTGCCTGGAGAATTCCATGGACAGAGGAGCCTGGTGGGCTACAGTCCATGGGGTTGCAAAGAGTCAGACACAAATGAGTGACTAATACTTTGACTTTCATACTGACTCTCAGATGTACTGTAATAATAATTGAAATACATTTAGACTAACTTTTCAACTAATCATTATGATTAGTATATATTCTTTTCATATATCTTTATTTTTTAATTTATTTATTTTAATTTTTGCTGTGCTACATCTTCATTGCTGTGCTGAGGCTTTCTCTAGCTGTGGTGAGTGGGGGCTACTCTCTAGCTGTGGTACATGGGGTTAGTTGCTCTGTGACATGTGGAATCTTCCTGGACGAGGGATCGAACCTGTATTGGCAGGAGGATTCCTATCCACTGTGCCACCAGGGAATTCCTTCATATATCTTACATGAGATTACATTCAGTGCTTGTTTTGTAATTTCAGGATTAGATGTATATGTTTATGATACAAGCAATGATTCAAAATGTGCTCTTTACACAAACTTATGATGGGGTATTTCCATTCATATTGATAGTGTTTATGGTGACCTTCAGGGGAAAAAAAGTACATTTGGAAATCTCCCTTGCACATATTTCATTTACCACACTATAGTGACTTGGGAAACTGTCAAATGAGGTCAGATCCCTTGTTCATTTGATAATTTAGGTAGAAGACTCATGAATATATTTATGAAAATAGTCCTGGAGGCAGAATAAGGGGTCTATCAGAAATATTCAAGATTAGATGAGGATTCTTAAAATGTTTTTTAAAATCTATTACCTTGATTTTAATGATTCAGTGACTCCAAGGTATTCCTACCCATTCTTGCCTAGGAAATCCCATGGACAGAGGAGCATGGCAGGCTACAGTCCTTAGGGTCATAAAAGAGTGAGACACAACTTAGAAACTAAACAACAACAAAGGGAGGTTACACAGTGGAACAAGCACAGGTTTTTTGATCCACAGACCTCTCAAACCTGTTTTCTCATTTGTAAAATGAGGTGGTTTTGACTATTAACTGAGATATGTCCCAAATTTGCTAAGTGTGCTTATTGTTAGACATCTCTAGTGACTTTCAAAACAAACTTGCACTTGGGAACTCAGGATGGTTTAGAAATGGGCCCTGGTTCAGACTATAGTTAATACAGATGCCTTCTGGAGTCCAGAAGACCTGGATTTGTATTCTAGCTTTGTGAACTTAGGAAAATTACTTAACTTTTTAGCTTCAATTTCCTTATCTGTAAAAATACCTCAGTTGTGGTATTTTGAGACTAAGTAAAAAAAAAAAAAACATAAAGGGCTTAGCATTGTGCCTGGCACATACTAGGTTTGCTCAAATAACAGTAACAACTCCTGAAGGGATCTTACATATTACTAAAGAGAAGAGGAAACAGTCACAGAGATGTAACAAAGCTGAACCCAATCTGCAAGTCAACAGGAAATCTGCTGGGGAAAGATTGAGTATTGGCTGCAATGATAGATGATGTAAAGTGAGGTTCAGAGATGAAAATATTTAAGTTGGAGGATAAAACACCATAAAACCCACTTAAAATGTGCCATCACTAATGAGCATTATATAAAAGAATGAGATGACATAATTAAGTCTGTGACTAAAGAGTTTAGGAGGAGCTCAAGTAGTAGGAGTTGAGGAAATTCAGGAGGTGGGTCTTAAGACAGGAGCTCAAGACAGAAATGAAGTACAGCATAGATGATAGTCTGAATAGGAAGAGGACTTTGGGATAAACAGATGAAGAATTGGAAAAGATTAGCTCACATGTATGTTACAAACGAGGAAATAGACTCAGGAACTTAACCAGTATTTGTAAGATTTCTCCATTCCAGCTCAGATGTTCTTATACCTGTTTACATATTGGAATCACCCAAAAAATTAGTGCCTTGGTTGCACAAAGTGAATATACTTAACACTACTGAACTGTATGGCAAAAACCACTACAATATTGTGAAATAATTAGCCTCCAGTTAAGATAAATTAATTTTAAAAAATGGTTAAGATGGTAAATTTTGTGTTATATGTATTTTACCACAATGTAAAAGAAAAATAGTGTCTTGGCCCCATCCCTCTAATTAGTATTGTTTTTAAAAGCTCCCCAGATAATAGTATCATATTAACCTAACTATGGTTGAGAACCACAGTCATTGTTCTCTTTACTAATCAAATGACCTCCCTGCTATTATTGGTGGTTCAAGAAACAGAAGCAATATAGCAGCCTCATTAGACCTTCTAATGAATAATTTCCTATTACCATTATAAGCTTACAGCCTCTCAAACAGCCCCCACAGATTTGGGCAATAAAGAAAGCTAAGTGGGACCCTTACAGAAACTAAACAGCTAGTTAACTACTTAGATGGAAGATAATAAGATTTAATCCAATGTGAACTCTCCATGCAACCTCTTTATGCTTCTCTCTACCTTTCACTTTAATGATTAAGATTTGTTCAGTGCTTACTGTGCCAAACACTTTAATATATCATTTAATCTTCACAAGCTTCTGAGGTAAGTATCATTAACATCTCCCTTCTAAGCTCCTTGACTATCTTGAGAACTCTCTACTCCCAGCCTAGTGTTATTCCTGGCACATAGTAGGCTTCTCTCGTGGCTCAGATGGTAAAGAATCTGCCTACAGTGTGGGAGACCGGGGTTCAATCCCTGGGTCTAGAAGATCCCCTAGAGAAAGAAATGGCAACTGACTTCAGTATTCTTGCCTGGAGAATTCCATGGACAGAGGAGCCTGGTGGGCTAAAGTCCAGGGGTCACAGAGTCAGACATGACTGAGCAACTAACACTAACTTAACTAAAGTGTTATCCCTGGCACATAGTAGGTACCAAATAAATCTGTTGAAAACTTAATGAGTCTATGTTTCACAGATATATTAAGGGCTCAAGAGGTTAAATAACTTGTTATATAGCAAGTAAGGGGTTGAACAGGTTTTGGAGCCCAGATCTCAGCTCCAAAACACACACTTTAACCTCTATTCTGTGACATTCACTGTCCCTTTCTACTTTCAGGGCTTTGGCCTTTGGTTACTCTACCCTCTCTACGGCCTATGTCTAGCATAAAGTTTCTCCTGTGATATATATGTTTCATGTTTTTAAGTAATAGAAAACCAATTTGAACAAGCTTAAACAAAAAGGGGAATTTATTATAAAGTTGGTGGTGGCATCTCACAAAACACAAGGATAATGCAGATGGCCCTTAGGAACAAATAAATCAGGTGCTGAAATGTAGCCAAGATTTTTCATCTTTCCTCCTCCAGCTCAATTCCAGATTCTCTGGGAAGGTACATAAAGAATGGCTCCTGATGCAACCATGAGAATAAGGTAGAGAAAATGGTAGCAAAGGGGTATAGGGGAGACAAATGTTTACATACAGTCCTCCTTTTGACTGCCCCATAAACACACATGCCATTTCTCCCATTACAATTCCTAAATGCCTAAATCTATGGACAACTGCCAGTCACATGCAGCTACTGCATCCAGAGCAACAACATGGCAAGGACATGCCCCTTCCTCATCTAGTTCAGTGCAATCTAAATTTGGATCCTGCAACCTCCTTATAACTTGACTGCCACCAATAGATCTAACATACAATAATAGAGAAATATTTAGATTAACCACAAAGTTTCCTTTTAGGAAAGCAAAAGGGCACACCTTTATCCAGTCACCAGTCTGAGTATACCCCATTTCCACCTGGATAGGAAGGAAGAAAGGAAATAAATTACAGGTATAGGAAAACTTATGAGAGTTAGTTATATTGATGCTCCTCCTTGCTTTACCAGTCTGTACGTGGGCCTTGGGCTTGCTCTAGAAGAGCAGTGATTCTTAAATTTAAGAGTACATTAGAATCATCTGGAGAACTAGTGCAATCTGCAAAAACTCTCAACACAAACACTCCATTAAAACACCTGCACTAAAGAGACTAGACCAAATTTGGCTTCTAGCCTTCTAAGTCAGAGTCTCTCAGTTCATTTCAGTTGCTCAGTCATGTTCAACTCTGTGACCCCATGGACTGCAGCACACCAGGCTTCCCTGTCCATCACCAAATCCCAGAGCTTGCTCAAACTCATGTCCATCGAGTCAGTGATGCCATCCAACCATCTCATCCTCTGTCATCCCTTTCTCCTCCTGCCTTCAATCTTGCCAAACATCAGGGTCTTTTCCAATGAGTCAGTTCTTCGCATCAGGGGGCTGAAATGTTGGATTTTCAGCTTCAGCATCAGTCCTTCCAATGAATATTCGGGATTGATTTCCTTTAGGATGGATTTATTGGATCTCCTTGCAGTCAAAGGGACTCTCAAGAGTCTTCCCCAACACCACAGTTCAAAAGCATCAATTCTTCAGTGCTCAGCTTTCTTTACAGTCCAACTCTCACATCCATACATGACTACTGGAAAAACCATAGTCTTGACTAGACGGACCTTTGTTGGCAAAGTAATGTCTCTGCTTTTTAATATGCTGTCTAGGTTGGTCATAGCTTTTCTTTCAAGGAGCAAGCATCTTTTAATTTCATAGCTACAGTCACCATCTGTAGAAATTTTGGAGCCCAAGAAAATAAAGTCTGTCACTGTTTCCATTGTTTCCCCATCTATTTGTCATGAAGTGATGGGACCAGATGCCATGATCTTAGTTCTTTGAATGTTGAGTTTTAAGCCAACTTTTTCACTCTCCTCTTTCACTTTCATCAAGAGTCTCTTCAGTACTTCTTCGCTTTCTGCCATAAGGGTGGTGTCATCTGCATATCTGAGGTTATTGATATTTCTCCCAGCAATCTTGATTCTAGCTTGTGCTTCATCCAGCCTGGTATTCCACATGATGGGCTCTGCATATAGGTTAAATAAGCAGGGTGACAATATACAGCCTTGACATACTTTTTTTCTCAATTTGGAACCAATCTGTTGTTCCATGTCCGGTTCTAACATGTTCTGTTAACATGTCAGAGTCTCTGGGATGACCCAATTTTCATCTGGAAAAGCTAGGGGTTATAAAAAGAATGTATAGCATGTTCTAGCTGACATCTGACAATAGACTCCTGACCTCTCTTTCTTAAGAGTGTTTACCAAAAAGGGCTTATAATTATGAATTCTTCCCCTGTCCCTTTGAGATATATATATATATATATATATCTCCTACAACTGCAGTGTGTGTCTCAAGGACCAGTCCTTTGAAATGTAATCATTATGAAGGCTAGGGCCTCTGTCTCTCAGTAACTGTGGGAAGATATAATGCTGACTTCAATAACTGCCAATGAGCAGACACAGCTAGCCTAATTGCATTTACACTGGCCAGCCCTTTGTAATTTTTCCCTTTCCTTCCTCTACTTGAGCCCCACCTCACTCCTCCTCTCTCCTTCTCCCTTTAAAATGCTGTCACCTCTGCAGAAATGGAATGGAGCTCTGCTCTTTACCCTACTGTCAATAACTGAATAAAATCTATTCTCACTGCTTTAACTAACGTCAGCCTTTGTTTATCTTTGACACCACTTAAATCACAGATTGGCCTTCCTCGATGGCTCAGCAGGTAATGAATCCACCTGCAAAACAGGCAACAGAGGATCAATCCCTAGGCTGAGAATGTCCCCTGGAGGGCATGCAACCCACTCCAGTATTGTTGCCAGGAAAATGCCATGGACAGAAGAGCCTGGTGGGCTACAGTCCATGGGACTGCAGAGTCGGGACACAGCTGAAGTGACTGAGCGCGCGCGCGCGCGCACACACACACACACACACACACACACACACACACATCACAGATTACTGGCCTTACCCTCAAGTGTTTCTGATTCGGGAGGTCTGAAGTGAGGCCCAATAACTTACATTTCTAACAGATCCTAGGTGCAGATGTGCTAGTCCATGTACCATACTTTGAGAATCACTGGTAGCTCATGGTCGCTGTTCACTAGATACGATTTTCTAGTGTTACAACTTCCTCAAATCCTCATATGACTTCCTGTTGATTTCATTTAAGGGGATTCACAATGCTAATAAGTGCCAAGAATCTAGTCAACTTATGCACTTTGAATCTTTAGATTTGCTAAACAGAGTAACCTGACTCATTCTGTTGCAGCTCTATTTCTTAGTTTTGTGCCTAAGTACTTGCTGCCTTCTCCCTGGCATTCTGCTCAAGGTGTCCAGTTCAGAGCACAGATTGAAAACAGTAGGCTGAGTTAAAGGATGTGAAGCTTCTCTTTTTTGATCTGCTCTGGGAATGTTACACTTACCACTCTCTCTTGCATTTCAGCTGAATGCATGTACAGAGGAAGAGATCTTCACATCTGGGGGCTTTGGCTTATATAGATGGCTTCCTTGGTGGCTTAGATGGTAAAGAATCTGCTTATATAGATAACCTCATTCCAACTGCCTGGACACCAGTTTCCTAATTAGTGAAATATTTGAAATGAGACAGAGTTCTACTACTATAAGTCACCAAAGCCCATGAATATCTCACCATCAACAGCTGCCAAACTCTTAACATATGCAGAAGGGCTGCTGTTTTTGAGTCTCAAGAGCAATAAGCAACTATTTCACTGCCAACAGAATGCAACTTCCAATTAACGATACGAGAGATCTCCAATCTCTGCCAGTCCTACAGTTTAGGGTTTGTAATTTGACACACCCCATTTCTGGTGCCAGTTCTTGAATTAATATTTTTTTGGTCATGAGTAGTTCCTAATTCAATTCTATCTTAAAAATAGTAAGGATATGAGATTGCTTCAGAGAAAACAAGGACAAGAATATCTAAAGAATGATCTAAAACCTGGGACTTAAAACATGATGAAGCCTTCCTATCACTCATCTCTTCTCTGAGAGTCTGCATTTTTCTTCCCTTCCTTCAGACCAGCATCTTTTACTTTTGTTCATCTGATGGGAAAATTGATAGCTTCCAAGATTTACATTTCAAGAAAAACTGGTCTCTCTGGTCCAGTTTCAAATTTCTAGGAAATGAGATTCTGATTGACACAGCCTGAATTCATTATCTGCCTTTGACCCAGTCAGCAGTGGTTATGGTTAACATGACAGTTTTTGTTATAACTGTAAATGGGGAGAGGGTTAATTCTTAGGAAAGAAGGGCTGAGTAGACAATCATTTAGGTATCCATTATACTAGAAAAACCTCTATTCTTTCCATCCGCCATCCTTTCAAGCCACTATTCTCTTTCACTGCTTGTTTTCTCAAGAGTTATTTATGTGCATTGCTTCAACATCTATTTATTCTTTGCCAATCTGGCTTGTTCTATCTCCACGTCTTTTGTGATGAATTTCTTTATGGAGTTTGACGCTTTTTCAACTTTTGCATCCCCATACACTTTTCTCAGTGGGCTACTTGTCCATGGGGGCCCAAAGAGTCAGACAAGACAAGTGATTAACACTTTCACACTTCTCTTGGGCTTCCCAGATGGCGCTAGTGGTAAACAACCTGCCTTCCAATGCAGGAAACTAAGAGTTCCATCCCTGGGTTGGGAAGATCTCCTGGAGGTGGGCACAGCAGCCCACTCCAGTACTCTTACCTGGAGAATCCCCTGGACAGGGGAGCCTGGCAGACTACAGTCCATAGGGTCACAAACAGTCAAACACAACTGAAGCAACATAGCATGCATGCACACTATTCTTTTTTTTTTTAACTCAATTCACTTTATTTATTTATTTATTTATTTTTAATTTTCTTTATTGTGGTTTTGCCATAGATTGATATGAATCTGCCATGGGTATACATATGCTCCCCCTCCAGAACCCCCCTTCCTCCTCCCTTCCGATTCCCTCCCCCTGGGTCATCCCAGTGCACCAGCCCCGAGCATCAAACCTGGGCTGGTGATTGATTTCACATATGATAATTAACATGTTTCAATGCCATTCTCCCATATCGTCCCACCCTTGCCCTCTTCCACTGAGTCCACGAGACTATTCTCAGACTTCATTTCATCTGGACTACTCTTGGGTTTTGCACTTTCATGTTCTTATTTAGCCTGCTTTTATCTCTTGCCTTGTATTAAGTTCCAAGCCAGATCTGGCTACTACTCACACAACAGAATGAATCTTCTTTGCTACCATCCTGTTGAAACAGTGGGCTCTAAAAGCCAATCGGCCAGAAGACTGGCACAATATCATAATCAACCAAGGGGAATGCTGAAAATAGATTTTTCAAAAGATGATTCTATACTGTTAGGGAAAAAACTGAAACAGCCTGCCCTGGCCAGGCAAGATAGTAGCCACTCGCATGAGTTAACTTAACAACCGGAGATCCTGGTAAGGACCATGGAACTAACAAGCTACCACAAACCAGAAGAATTCAGAAAAGGTCTATAAGAGAAGATGCCAGTTCATATGTTCTACCAACCTCCCAGAATCCTCATTGGACTCCATCTTGGCTGAGCAATTCACACATCACCAGTAAGAGCCCAGAGTCAGAATGATCGGCCAGAGACAAACTGGAAACTAATCCATCACCATAAACTCCAAGACTGTGAGCCACATGGCAGAGCATTTCTCCTGGGTTACCTTACCCTGTTGTTCTCTGCTCTGGTGCCCCTTCCCAATTAAGCCTCTTGCTTTGTCAGCACATATCTCCTCAGACGATTCAATTTGAAGTGTTAAACAAGAGTCCACTCTCAGACCCTGGAAAGGGTCCTCCTTCCTTACAATTATGTCTGGAATTGGAGCCCTTACTGCTATTTTCCCAAGAGCTCCCCAACAAATTAATTCATAGTGATTGCAAATAAATGTCCTAACTATATGCCATTGTAGCTCAAAGAGTACCAGAAAGGTACAACTTGTAGTTTAATTTGTGTTGATGCCTATTTCCCTAAACAAAGAGATCCCGAGTACATTGGATATCCCATTTCACTTTGTCTCCGCATTACCTTAGGCAAACAAATAATGTACATCTCACTGTTCATACACTGGCGCCAAAAAACTCTCCCTCAAAGAATTACCTTAGCTAAAAGTTATGTGGATTATTACAGAACTAAGGTTATTTTACAGCCTAAGAATATATTGTTATTGTTATCCAGTGGTTCAGTCATGTCCGACTCTTTGCAACCCCATGGACTGCAGCAGGCCAGGCTTCCCTTTTACTATTTCCCAGAGTTTGCTCCAATTCATGTCCACTGAAGTCAGTGATGCCATCCAACCATGTCGTCCTCTGTCCTCCCCTTCTCCTGCCTTCAATCTTTCTTAGCATCAAGGTCTCACAGAAATATTGGTGGTTATCATTTTTACCTTTCATATGTGTCCTTTTCAATAATGTGCTACCCATGTTATTCCTTTCCCCAAAGGAAAATCTTTCCTCCTTGGGAATATTATAATACTTAAGCTGAATTAAAATAATCCACTTTACTTCCTTTCCCATGATGCATCACTACCCCCCAAACTCCTTTTCCTGGGAAACGGGATAAACGGCCTGAAGCAACTCGGTGGATGTAGAGTTGGATTGCAAATCCTAAACGCTTATCGCACCCCACCCCTTGATACCTAGTGAATACAAGCGTAGACGAGGGTGGTAATTTAGTTGCAACTCTATCCCGAAGCCTTAGAAGAGAATACAACTCCCAGGATGCCCTGCTTCCCTGCCCCGCCCCCGCTACTCCCCCACCTCCGCCTTCAGCTAGAAAGCGTGTGCCACAGAGAAGAAGAGGCAATATGGCTCCAGGAGGTGGCAGGAAAAGGCTTTACCCCTTTTGAAGCGGTGAACAGCGGCGGGAGAGGGATAAAAAAGAAGTGACTAGAGCCTCGGTTTTATCCTCCCAGCCTCTCCTGAGTCCGGTTGGCCTCACCCCTTCTCTCCTCCCAAATCCAGTCAGCGGTCTCCTCTTTACCCCGCCCTCGTTCCCTCTCTAGCTCACCCCTCCCCTCGGGAATCCTTTCCCCGCCCCCTCGCCCCCCGCGGAGTGCGCACGCGCCCGCCCCCAGCTTCGCGCCCAGATCGCCGCCTAGCCTACTCGCGCAGCCGCCGTCTCATCTGCCCACCGACGAAGCATGGGCGTCCAGGGCTTCCAAGAGTTCCTGGAGAAGCGCTGTCCCGGGGCCGTGGTACCTGTGGACCTCCTCAAACTCGCGCGCACGGTCTCGCGCCAGCAGCAGCAGCACCAGCATCGCCAGCTGCCGCCTACGGCAGCCCTAGCGCCCGGGGCTCCACGCGCCGCCAGGGGCGCCGCGCCTCAGCAACCGCCATTCCCGCCCGCCGCCTTGGGTGCCTACTCCGGGGGCGCGGGGCCGACTCGGCACCATCACCCCGCTCACCACTTCCACCATCACGGCCAGGCACACCCTGGCCTGCACCCGCCGCCGCCGCCGCCACCGCCGCCGCCGCCGCCGCCGCCGCCGCCCCCTCCGCTCCCCGGGGCCCGGGTGCTTGTGGACGCGGGCTCAGCGCTGCCGCGGCTTTATGGCGGCTACCAGACGGATTGGGTGTGTGGCGGCCAATGGAACGCCATGCTGGGCTACTTGTCAGCGCTCTGTCAGGCTTGTGCCTATCCCGGCGGCGACGGCCTGGAGCTGGTGGTCATGTTCCCCGGGGGCCTGGGCAAGGACCGGCTGGCCGAGTGGGGCCGTCGGTGCCAGGCCGAGCGGCAGACAGCGCAACTGATCGTGGGACACGTGGGCAACAAGGGCACCCCTCCTCCTCGGGCCTGGTTCCTGCCACCGGCCTGCCTGAGCCACTGCGTGAGGCTAGCACTCATCCGCTTCCGGGTCAAGGTGAGGGAGGGGCCGGATCTTAAATAACTCGCCCCACACCTATTCCCTCCCAACTAAACACCTAACCACCCACCCACTTACTTTTCTTCCATCTACCCACTCACCGCCCAGTCAGCTAACCCACTTGCCTAACTACCCTTGATCATTTTGTCCATCTACCCAACCCTTCATACCACCCCCTACCAATTCGCTCACCTACATAACCGCATCTCTCTATCCATGTCATCCCAATTAACCCCTTTTACCCAATTGGCCTATCTCTAGGTTTTAGCAGAATTTCTTTTGTAGCCCCATCTTTCTCCTGCTGTTTTCTGCCTCAAGCTGAAATGGCCCTTTTCACATTTTCCTGTTGACATCCTTCTTCTGTTTGTCTCTTTCCAACCTTGCAGCAGATCAGTTAAACATGTTAACTTCTACAACTTTTCCCCAAATTTTGAACCATTGCTTCTTTTGCACCCATCTGTCCATTCCGCCATTTTCATTTAAACTTGTTTCTGTCTCATCCTTCCTTAGCCTAAACAAAGTAACTGACTGGTTCACTTTTCAACAAATATTAACGCACTAAGAGTAAGGAATTTAAAAGACATGTGAGACATAGTTCCTGCTCTTGGAAAATCAAAATATACACATGAAACATTTATTCAATGGTATGAATGTGTTATGTGATTACGCTTTATGGTAAAGATTGTTAAGTATAGTACTTGTTTGGTGTATGTGTGTTGGGGGACGATATCTGGGCTAAAATGCTCAGAGCAGTCTTTTTTGAAGTTGGACCTCACCTGAGTCTTCAAGAATGAATTGGATTTGAATTACTTACAGGCTTGGGAAGAGGCTTCTTTAAAGGAGAGAAAGAAAGTGAGCAGAAGCCAATGGGAATATCAAGCATGTGAGGCCCCATGGGGCCAGTATCATTTCTGCATGGGGTCACTGCATATGGGACCTAGAGAACAGCTTGGCAGCACCCCCAGTTCTTGGCACAACTGCTATTGCTTTGTTGCTTTCCCATACTTTTAGGTTTCAAGTTCCTACGTGTAGGTAATAGCAAGGCTTGAGAATTAAAGGAGGTGAGCAGGAAAAAAAAGGTAGTACAGGGTTGAGTAGGTCGAAACCACAAACCTATTCCCCAACCAAGGCCCTTGAGGATGTGCACACAGTCAGAAAACAGGTCGTGGAACTGGAATCATAAACTAAGGAAATGGTGCTGGGTGGAGTAATGAGGAGGGGAAAATCTCAGCTGAGAGATTGAAAGACCCACATAAAGAAACTTGTAGTAGTCATACAGCTTGTGGCTCGAGTCCAGTCATGCTAGACTTCTTGTGCTCAGCATCTAATATGTGCCTAGGCTGGGTAGATTATAGCTGTCTTTAATATTTTTTTAAAAAAAATTCAATCATGAGCTATCTCAATACAAAGTGGGAGAAATATATATATCAGACTCTAATTTGCTTGCCTTCCTCACTGAGCATTTTTACAGTAGTTTGTCCATTTATGGCCATTCTGTCCACTTTGTTTTCACTGCTACCACTCCATCTTTAAGGACTTTTTACCTCATTGTCATTATTAACTTAGTTGCTGTCAACAGTGACTAAGGTTGATGGAATGCTCACTGTGTGCCAGCTGCTAACCTGGGTGCTTTATCAAATGAAAATTATCTCATTTGATCCTCACAATAACCTGTGAAACAGTATTATCTGTTTTTCAAATTAGAGAACTGAGGCACAACTTGCCCAAAGTCACCTGGCAATAACTGGCAGAGCTAGGATGCATGCCCAGGCAATCTGGCTCCAAAGCTCATGCTCTTAGCAACAGTGCTCTAAGATGAAGCTTTCTAAAGTGCCAGTCAGATTAAATCATTTACATACTGAACTAAAATCTCTGGCTTCTGGGTAAAGATAGGTTTGGGGCTGTTTGTTATTATTCATTGAGTACCTATAGGCTAGGTAATATGTTGATTGCTGAAGATTCAGAGTGAAGTAAGGGGATCACTACCCTCAAGAAAGTCAGATTTTAGTAAATGATACAAGCTGAAAACAAAGTTGCAGATACCGTGAGCTAATTGCTTGTGATTGAAAAATATGGTCCCTCTAGGGAGTATTGGTTAATTCTGGTTGAGAATGTGAAAATTGAGGGAGGTTTCACAGATTGGTACTGAGCCTTGAAGAGGTCTGGAAAGGATGGTTCAGAGAGTGGACACAGATGTGGAGACATAAAATGGCCTTTGAGCTCTGAATAGATTTTGATTAGAGGTTGGCAGGTTAGTTGAACACTGTGGGTTTGTGGTTTTCCAACTTTTTTGTTCATGCACATCATCAGCGAAAATTTTGAGAGGCAACCCTAAAATGACCTACTAAGATTCTTCATTACACATAGGCTCACTTTTAAATCCCAGAAGTTCATAAAAAATATATCTTGGATTGGGTAGATGGATTGATAGGTGTAAAGCAAATGTAGTAAAAGGTAGAATCTCAGTTGTGATTAGTTTAATGTTCATTATGAAATTGTTTCAACTTTTCTATATGTTTAAAGTTTTTTGTAACAAAATGTTGCGGAAAAAATTTCTCAGTAGTCTTAAACACTACTGTTTGTAAAATATATGTCTTGTTTCCCATGCTGGATTATAAACAACTCTTTGATCTTTTCATAGTCTCCATGATAACTTGTTTATTTTAGGTTCAGGATATCTTTTTTTCCTTCAGTGAAGAGGTTAGTGATCTTAATAGAACGCATTTTAGGAATGACTTTTTAAAAGTGTGTAGTGTGGCTGTTAATATGGTGAATTTAAGACTGGCTCCAAACGGCATCTATAAAGTATCTGTAGATGTAATCAGTGACTGAAGTTTTCTCTCCTGGTTCTGGTCAGTGGTTGTTGTTGTTGGAGTGATGGAGAACTTCTTGGTTTCTCACACAGACTTGAAAGGTGTTGGTTCATAACTGATTGTGGTTTGCATTTTCAGGCGGTTGTTTCACTGTCTTGAAGACAACAGTTTTTCACTTGAATGATTTGCATGTCTTCCATTTCTTTTGACTGAAATGCTAGTGATTCAGTCTAAAACCCACTAGTGTACTTCTCCTCCCCTTGGTTCTGTTCTTGAGTCTAGGTCACAAGTTTGGCCTTTATTCCCAATCTGACTTTTGTTTGTGACAGAGAAAATAGAGTTAGAGGGCTTAAATAAAAAATAAATTGCTGGGTTGTCTGTTTAGGTTTAAACAATTTAGGACTTCCCTTGAAAATATTCAGTGTTTTATATAATTGGGATGAATTTTGTTATTTGGTTGGTTTCATTTGTATGTTCTGCAAACCTTTGTAAGTGATCATTGCCAGTAGCAGAAAAATTAAGTAAAACCACAAATCGCTACCTAATCTCTTCCCAATGGTCTCAGAGCAACCATAAAGCAGTTTTAGAATGTGGTTTCAAAGATGATGTGGGGTGGTTAGTGGTATGAATACTTTGTTTTAATGGATAGTGTATATATATTACAAAAAAGTAGAACGCATGAAACCCATAGTTACATAGGTATAACTCTTTAGAATGAGGCCAATTTTTTAAAAGTAAGTTGATTTAAAGAAAAGTATTAAGGTACAGCACTTGGATATAGTACTTTGAGGGGCTTCCCTGGTGGCTTAGTGGTAAAGAATCTGCCTTTTAATGCAGGAGATGTGGGTTTGATCTATGGGTCGGGAAGATCCCCTGGAGAAGAAAATGCCTAGCCACTTGCCTGGCACATCCTATGGACAGAGGAGCCTGGTGGGCTGTAGTCCATGGAGTTGCAAAAGAGTGAGACATGACTTAGAGGCTAAGTAACAACAGAACTTGGATGTTGCAGAAATCATGTTGATAGTAAATGAATAAGTAAAGTTTGAGAAATCTGACCAGGAGCATATGCCATTTTGTGCTTTTGTTCACTAGAATACAGTATAGCAGTGGCTACTGTGGCTCCTGATTATTATTTTCTAGCCACTTTATTTTTAATTGAAGGATAATTTACAGAACTTTGTTGTTTTGTGTAAAACATCAACAAGAATCAGCCATAGGTATACCCATGTCCCCTCCCTCCCATCTCCCTCCCCATCCCACCCTTCTAGATTGTCACAGAGCCCCTGTTTGAGTTCCCTGAGTCATACAGAAAATTCCCATTGGCTGTCTACTTTACCTATGGTATTGTACGTTTCCATGTTACTCTCTCCATACATCTCACTCCTTCCTCCCCTCTCCCTGTGTCCAAGGTCTGTTCTCTATGTCTGTTTTTCCACTGCTGCCATGAAAATAAATTCATAAGTACCATCTTTCTAGACTCTAGTCAGTATATGGTATATATATTTCCTCTTACTGATTTAATTCATTTTGTATAATAGGCTCTAGGTTTGTCCACTTCATTACAACTGACTCAAATGCATTCCTTTTAAGGCTGAGTAATATTCCATTATATATATGTACCACAGCTTCCTTGTCCATTCATCTGTTGATTGACATCTAGATTGCTTCCATGTTCTAGCTATTGTAAATAGTGCTGCAATGACCATTGGGGTACAGGTGTCTTTTTCAGTGTTGGTTTCCTCAGGGTATATGCCTGGAACTGGGATTGCTGGGTCATATGGTGGTTTTATTCCTAACTTAAGGAATCTCCATACCGTCTTCCATAGTGGCTATATCAATTTACATTCCCACCAGCAATGCAAGAGGGTTCCCTTTTCTCCACACCCTCTCCAGCGTTTACTGTTTGTAGACTTTTTGATGGCCATTCTGACTGATATTTCATTATAGTTTTGATTTGCATGTCTCTAATAATGAGCAATGTTGAGCATCTTTTCATGTTTTTGTTAGCCATCTGTATATCTTTGGAAAAATGTCTGTTTAGGTCTTTTCCCCCACTTTTTGATTGGGTTGTTTGTTCTTCTGCCATTGAATTGTATGAGCTGCTTGTATATTTTGGAAATTAATTCTTTGTCAGTTGTTTCCTTTGCTATTATTTTCTCCCATTCTGAGGGTTGTCTTTTCACCTCACCTAGTTTGTAGTTTCCTTTGCTGTGCAAAAGCTTTCAAGTTTAATTAGGTCCCACTTGTTTATTTTTGTTTTATTTCCATTACTCTAAGAAGTGGATCATAGAGGATCTTGCTTTGATTTATGTCATCAAGTGTTTTGCCTGTGTTTTCCTCTAAGAATTTTATAGTTTCTGGTCTTACATTTAGGTCTTTAATCCATTTTGAGTTTATCTTTGTGTATGGTGTTACAAAGTGTTCTAATTTAATTCTTCTGCATGTAGCTGTCCAGGTTTCCCAGCACCACATACTGAAGAGGCTGTCTTTGCCCCATTCTTTATTCTTTCCTCCTTTGTCAATAAGGTACCCATAGGTGCCTGGGTTTATCTCTGGACTCTCTATCTTGTTACGTTGGTCTCTGTTTCTGGTTTTGTGCCAATGCCATACTGTCTTGATGACTGCAGCTTTGTAGTATAATCTGAAGCCATAAAGGTTGATTCCTTCAGCTCCATTCTTCTTTCTCAAGACTGCTTCAGCTCTTCAGGGTCTTTTGTGTTTTCATATGAAATGTGAAATTTTTTGTTCTAGTTCTGTGAAAAATGCTGTTGGTAATTTGATCGGGATTGTGTTGAATGTGTAGATTGCATTTGGTAGTATAGTCATTTTCACAATACTGATTCTTCCTGCCCAGGAATATGGATTATCTCACCTTCTGTTTATGTCATCCTTGATTTTTTTTCATCAGTGTATCATAATGAAATTTTCTGTATACAGTTCTTTTGTCTCCTTAGGTAGGTTTATTCCTAGATATTTTTTGTCCTTGTTGTTACAATGGTAAATGGGATTGATTCCTTAATTTCTCTTTCTGATTTTTCATTGTTAGTATGTAGGAATGCAGGTGATTTCTGTGTATTGACCTTGTATCCCTTGACTTTGCTAAATTCACTGATTAGCTCTAGTAATTTCTGATAGTATCTTTAGGGTTTTTTATGTATAGTACATTAACATCTGCAAACAGTGAGAGTTTTACTTCTTTTCCGATCTGGATTACTTTTCTTTTTCTTCTCTAATTGCCATAGCTAGGACCTCTCAAAACTGTATTGAATAATAGTGGTAAGAGTGGACACCCTTGTCTTGTTCCTGTTGTTAAAGGAAATGCTTTTATTTTTACATAATTGAGAATAATGTTTCCTGTGGGCTTATCAAATATGGCCTTTTCTATGTTGAGGCAGTTTCCTTCTGTGCCCATTTTTTGAAACGTTTTTATCATAAATGGGTGCTGAATTTTGTCAGGCTTATTCTGCATCTATTGAGATGATCATATGTTTTTTTTATCTTTCAGTTAATATGGTGTATCATATTGAATGATTTGCATATATTGAAGAATCCTTGCATCCCTGTAATAAACCTGGCTTGATCGTGGTGTTTGAGCCTTTTAATGTACTGTTGAATTCTGTTTGCTAGAATTGTGTTGAGGAATTTTGCATCTATGTTCATCAGTGATATTTTCCTGTAGTTTTCTTTTTTTGTGTTGTCTTTGCCTCTTTTTGGTATTGGTGATTGTGGCCTTGTAGAATGAGTTTGGAAGTGTTCCTTTCTCTGCAGATTTTTGGAAGAGTTTCAGAAAAATTCATTAGCTTTTCTCTAAATGCTTGATAGAATTCCCCTGTGAAGCCATTTGGCCCTGGTCTTTTGTTTTTTGGGAGATTTTTGATCACAGTATTGATTTCATTGTTTGTAATTGGCTTGTTCATAATTTCTGTTCTTCCTGGTTCAGTCTTGGAAAGTTAAACTTTTCTAAGAATCTGTCCATTTCTCTTGGGTTGCCCATTTTGTTAGCATATAGTTTTTCATAATATGCTGTTAATGATCCTTTGTATTTCTGTCTTGTCTGTTGTAACTTCTCCTTTTTCACCTCTAATTTTGTTAATTTTTTCTTTTTGTTTTTTTTCCAGCTGCTTTAGTTGTAGTTAGGTTGTCTATTCAGTGCTTTTCTTGGTTCTTGAGGTAGAATTGTATTGCCATAAACTTCTTTCTTTGAACTACTTTTGCTGAATCCCATCGATTTTGGGTCATCTTGTTTTTGTTGTCATGTTTCTAGAAATCTTTTGATTCTCCTTGTTTCTTCAGTAATCTCTTCATTATTTAGTAGTGTATTATTTAATCTCCATAATTTTGCATTCTGGGCAGTTTTTCCCCTGTAGTTGATAACTATTCTTATACCATTGTGGTCTGAGAAATATATTTCATATAACTCCAATTTTCTTAAATTTCCTGAGGCTTGACTTGTGACCCAAGATGTGGTCTCTTCTGGAGAATGTTCCATGTGCACTTGAGAAGAAACTGTATTCCTCTGCATTTGCATGGAAACTCCTGAAGATACCAATTAGGTCCATTTGGTCTAATGTTTCATTTAAGGTTTGTTTCTTTATTGATTCTCTGTTTTGATGATCTGTCCATTGGTAAAGTCGTGTTTTGAAGTCCCCTGCTCTTATTGTGTTACTGTAGAGTTCCCCTCTTATGCATGTTAGTGTTTGCCTTATGTGTTGAGGTTCTCCTATGTTGCGTGCATAAATATTTGCAACTGTTATGTCTTCTTCTTGGATCAATTCTTTGATAATTATGTAGTGTCCTTTGTCTCTTACAATATTCTTTATTTTGAAGTCTATTTTGTCTGAAATAAGGATTGCCACTCGGCTTTCTTTTGGTTTCCATTCTCATGGAATATCTTTTTCTATCCTTTTACTTTCAGTCTGTGTATTGTCGCTAGGTCTGAAGTGTGTCTCTTGTGGGCAACATTTATAAGGATCTTGTTTTTGTGTCCATTCCGTCAGTCTGTGTCTTTTGGTTGGTGCCTTTAATAGGTTTACATTTAAGATATTTAGTGATATGCATGTTCCAATTGAGATTTTCTTAATTGTTTTGGGTTTGTTTTTGTAGGTCTTTCCTTTCTCTTGTGTTCACTAGCTATGTAATTCCCTTTAGTATTTGTTGTAAGGCTGGTTTGGTGGTGCTAAATTCTCTTAACTTCTGTTTGTCTATAAAGCTTTTGATTTCTGCATCAATTTTGAATGAGATCTTTGCTGGGTATTTCGTAATCTTGGTTGTAGATTTTTTTTTTCTTTCAGTACTTTAAATATATCCTGCCATTCCCTTTTGGCCTGCCACATTTCTCCTGAAAGATCCACTGTTAATCATATCGGTTTTCCCTTGCTGCTCTTAGTATTCTTTCTTTGTGCTTAATCTCTGTTAGCTTGATTAATATGTGTCTCGATATTTTTCTCCTTGGGTTTATCCTGTAAAGGATTCTCTGTGCTTCTTGGACTTGATTGACTGTTTCCTTTCCTGTGTTGGGAAAGTTTTCAACTATAATTTCTTCAAAAATTTTCTCAGTGCCTTTCTTTTTGTTTTTCTTCCTCTGGGGCCCCTATAACTTGAATGTTCATGTGTTTAATATTGTCCCAATTCTGGAAGGGGAACACATGTATACCCATGGCAGATTCATGTCAATGTATGGCAAAACCAACACAATATTGTAAAGAAAAAAGTCTTTCTTGAATTTGTTACAATCAATCAATCAATAAACCAATAAATAAATAAATAAATAAATATAGTCCCAAATGTCTCTGAGGCTATCTTCAATTCTTTTCATTTTTTCCCTTTATTCTGATCGTCAGCAGTTATTTCCACCATTCTGTCTTCCAACTCACCTATCCAGTCTGCCTCAGTTATTTTGCTATTGATTCCTTCTAGAGTATTTTTAATTTCAGTAATTGTGTTTTTCATCTCTGTTTGCCTATTATTTATTTTTTCTGTGTCCTGGTGATTGTATTAACTGTGTTAATTGTTTCTTGCATTTTCTCCATTCTATTTTCAAGCCTTTGGAGCATCTTTACTTTCATTATTCTGAATTCTCTCTCAGGTAGATTGCTTATTTCCTCTTTGTGTGTTTGGTCTTGTAAGTTTCTACCTTGTTCTTTTATTTGTGCTGTATTTCTCTGTCTTTTCATTATTTTTCTAACTTGCTACACTTGAGGTCTCCTTTTCCCAGGCTTTAGAATTGTATTCCTTCTTCCTCTTGGTTTTTGCCCTTGGAGGGAAAGGTTGGTTGAGTGGTTTGGGTTGACTTCTTGTTAAGAATGACGTCTGCCTGTGTTCTGGTGAGAGGAGACCAAGCTGATCAAGCAGGTAATTACAGAAATACTGGGACATATACACACACTTCCACACATAGAGTTATAAGCAAAGTATTCTAAAGAAAAGAGTACAAGAGACTGACTTCGTGAAGAAGGGAAACGAAAAGTGATATCAACCAATTAAAACTAGAGCTAGCTAATGCTCAGTCTGAAAAACTGAGACTGAGCAGAGTGCCAACTGGGGAATATAGCAGAGAGCTCAAGAATTTAACTTACTTGGTGAAAAAAAGAAAGTGAAGGAAAATAGGGAAAAGAAAAAAAGAAGAGAAGGGAGAGAAAAGGAAGAGGTGGAAAAGAGGGTAAAAACAAGAGAAAAGAAAAATAGAAAAGCAAAGATAAATAGACATATGTGAAATATTTATACATATTTAGGAATAGCTATAACCAGTAAGGAACTATAAGAAAAGCAGTCGAATATATCAAAATCCAAGAAATCCCCCAAAAAAGGGTGAAAAAAGAAAAGGAAATCTTAAAATAAGTTTTTTATTTACAGGAAAAACAAAGAGGGAAACTCCACACCACTGCAGAAGGCTAATGTGAAAGTAGAAATATGTAGGTGGAATAAACAGTGTGATTTATAAGAAAAAAAGTTTTCAAGATCATAGTTCTTGGTTGTGGATTCTTCACCAGTGGATGGGGGTTGGATTAGTGTCCTGTGATATTTTCCTGGTTGGGGGAGCTTGTGCCTGTGTTCTGGTTGATGTACCTATATCTCGTCTCTCTGAAGGGCAATTCAGTTTCCACTAGTAGGTTTTGGGGTTCTGTGGGTTCAGTATGTCTTTGGGCAGTCCTAGCTTTAGCAGTGTTACACACATCTGTTTCCACAGCTCTGTAAAAGCCCTCTCAGCATATCTTCACTGCCGCCAGCCCCCTACTTGTCCCTAGAATCTTTGCTGGTGTTTCTGTTACCCAGTCCTGCCCTGCACTGCACTGCAGGACAAAGCTTGCTAGATGGGATTTTATGTGGATCTTTTCTCGGATCCTAAACTGCACTCTGCTTTGCAGAGACTTGTGTGGGCTTCCCTCAGCCCCCTGAGCTCACCCTCCGCATTGTGGGGCTTGTGTACACTTGTCTCAGCTCCCTGAGCCCGAAATCTGCATTGTGCTGCTTGTGTTCACTTGTCTCAGCTCACCAGGCCCTCCCTCTATGTCTCAGGGCTTGCGTTCATTTGTTTCAGCTACCCGGGAACACCCTCTGCATCCTGGGGCTTATGTGCACTTGTCTCAGCTCCCTGGACCTGCCGTCAGGGTCTCAGGGCTTGTCTTGGCTCTCCAGGCCTGCCCTCTGAGCTGCGAGGGTTGTGTACACTGGAGAGGTTTGTATGCTGCACCTCGCTCATCACCCCGGGCCCACCCCCTGCACCAGGGGGCTTCTGTGGGCTTCTCTCAATTCCCTGAGCCTGCCATCTGCTCAGGGCCACAGTCCATGAGTTGTTTATGGGCTGAGGAGTGCGGCTTTTTCTGTTTTCTGCCCTCTAAGTCCCTGCTTTGCCAGTTTTCCCAGATTCTGCATCTCTACCTTGGGCCTGCCTGTGAGGGAGGTTCCCAGTGCACAGGAACATCTTCCTGCTTCAGGATTCCCTCCCTCCCTCAGGCACAAGCTCCTATCCAGAAGTTCTCTGTCTTTTCCCTTTTTATGTCTCCCTTTTTCTCTCCTACCTCATTCCAGGGAGCTTAGCCTATCCCCCTGAAGGCCTGGAGTCTTCTGTTATCGCTGAGAGGTTGCTTTGTAAGCGTTGCTCTTTATCTTGATGAGTTTTTAATGCATTTGTGGTGAGGCTGGCAATTTCCCTGTCTTACTTCTCTGCCATCTTCTTGCTTCCTGATTACTTAATTATCCTCAATCGTTGACACATCCTGAAATATTAGTGACTCTTCTAGATGCACCAGTGGTAGGAAAAATTACCCTAATAGTAATTACATCTGTTCTTGAACATCAGGTTGTATAGCAAGTGCTTTTTACATATCTTGTTTAATAGCTTGGAAAATGTGTGCTTTTCTGCCCCTTTAACAGTTGAGCAACAGATGAAAAGAAGTGAAATGATTTTTCTTTGCTCTAGACATTAGTACTGTTCATGGGGTTCAAGCAAAAGGCAAAGGAGAAAGGGAAAGACATACCATCTGAATGCAGAGTTGAAAAGAATATGAAGGAGAGATAAGAAAGCCTTTTGAAGTGAACAGTGCAAACAAATAGAGGAAACCAATAGACTGAGAAAGACTACAGATCTCTTCAAGAAAATTGAAATAACCAAGGAAATGCTTCATGCAAAGATGGGCACAGTAAAAGACAGAATCAAGAAGGACCTAATAAGAGATTAAGAGGACGTGACAAGAATACGCAGAAGAACTATACAAAACAGCTGTTAATTACCCAGGTAACCCCAATGGTATGGTCACTCATCTAGAGCCAGACATCCTGGAGTGTGAAGTCAAGTGGCATGAGGAAGCATCGCTATGAATAAAGCTTGTGGAGGTGATGGAATGCCAGCTGAGCTATTTCAAATCCTAAAAGATGATGCTGTGAAAGTGCTGCAATCACTATGCCAGCAAATTGGGAAAACTCAGCAGCCGGCACAGGACTGGAAAAGGTCAGTTTTCATTCCAGTCTCAAAGAAGGGCGATGTCAAAGAATGTTCAAACTACCACACAATTGCACTCATTTCATATGCTAGCAAAGTAATGCTCAAAATCCTTCAAGCTAGGCTTCAACAGTATGTGAACTGAAAACTTTCAAATGTGCAAGCTGGATTTAGAAAAGGCAGAGAAACCAGAGATCAAATAGGCAACATCCATTGATCATAGAATAAGCAAGAGAATTCCTAGAAAACATCTACTTCTGCTTCACTGAATATACTAAAGGCTTTAACTGTGTGGGTCACAACAAACTGTGGAAAATTATTCAAGAGATAGGAATACCAGGCCACCTTACCTGCCTCCTGAGAAACCTGTATGCAGGTCAAGAAGCAACAGTTAGAACCAGACGTGAAACAATGGACTGGTTCACAATTGGGAAAGGAGTATGTCAAGGCTGTTTATTGTCACCATGCTAATTTCACTTACATGCAAAGTACTGTACTTATATGCAGAGTACATCATGTGAAATGCAGGCTGGATGAAGCACAAGCTGGAATCAAGATTGCCAGGAGAAATATCAATAACCTCAGATATGCAGATAACACCATTTTTATGGCAGATATGGAAGAGGAACTAAACAGCCCCTTGATGAAAGTGAAAGAGGAGTGTGAAAAAGCTGGCATAATACTCAGTATTCAGAAAAATAAAGATCATGGCATCCGGTCCCATCACTTCATGGCAAATAGATGGAGCAACAATTCAAACAGTGACAGACTTTATTTTCTTGGGCTCCAAAATCACTGCAGATGGTGTATATAGCCATGGAATTAAAAGACTTGCTCCTTAGAAGAAAAGCTATAACAAACCTGGGAGGCATATTAAAAAGCAGAGATATCACTTTGTCAGGAAACATATATCTAGTCAAAGCTATAGTTTTTCCAGTAGTCATGTAGAGATGTGAGCAAGGGACCATAAGGAAGACAGAGTGCCGAAGAATTGATTCTTTCAAACTGTGGTGCTGGAAAAGGCTATTGAGACTTCCTTAGACTGCAAGGAGATCAAACCAATCAATCATAAAGGAAATCAAACCTGAATATTTATTGGAAGGGCTGAAGATAAAGCTCCAATTCTTTGGCCACCTGATGCGATGAGCCCACTCATTGGAAGAGGCCCTGATGCTGGGAAAGATGGAGGGCAGGAAAAGAAGGAGTCGACAGAGGATGAGATGGTTGGATGGTATCACCAAGTCAATGGACATGAATTTGAGCAAACTCTGAGAGATAATGAAGGATAGGGAATCCTGGCATGCTGCAGTCCATAGGGTTTCAAAGAGTTGGACACAACTGAGTGACTGAACAACAACAAAATATTCAGTACATAGTATATGAAATTCTGTCCTGGATTTGTATTGCTTAAAGTCTGTTCCCACAGTTTCACCACATGGTTTCCTTTTTGTACATTCTTGTGTCAAATTGTATGCTTTTTAGCCAGATAATATGCATAGATGCAATAAAATTTTTTAAAGATTTATTGAGCACTTATGTTCATTTGCTTAATGGACAGTACTGCCAGTACAAGCAAGTGTGTAAACTCAATGCCAAGTGAGTTATTCATATAATGATTTTATAGGAATTCAAATGTAGCAGTCTCTTATTTTTCCTACATTTTAAGTCTCTTCCTTTCTGGTTTCTTTCACTTATAAGTACATATGCATATACAAATAACCTTTAAAGAATAAAAACCTGCCCTTTGTTTTGTAATTCCCTTAATCCCTCTTCTTCCCTTTTAACCATCATTCTTGAAGATAGAAGATTTTATTAATTCCCATTCCCTAGCTTGTTGCCCCTTGATATGTGATGTTACCATTCTGAAGCCACCAAAACCATTTCCATTCTTACTCTTTGTTAATACTCTATGAGATATCCTTTCTTTGAATTTCCTTTCTTGGATTCCATAATGCAGCTTACTGCTGATTCTCCCATATAAGTTTCTAATTGTTTCTCCTCCTCTTACTGCTTCCTTAAGCATCGGTGCTCTCATGACTTCTGTCCTAGCCATATTCTATATTCATTTTCTGAGCAATCTCATCCATTATTATGGCTTTAAATGTTAATTGTATTGTGATTATTCCTATAGCTCTTTTTCTCTAGCCCAACTTCTCTCGTAAGCTTTCAACACATCTTTTCAATGTCTTGTAGATCACTTATATTAAAAAATACCCAAGATGGAGTTCATTATTTTCCACTAAAACTTGTTCTACTTATGGTGTTGTCTTTTTCTATGAATGTCATTTTTCATCCATTTCAAGCCAGAAACCATGGAGATCTCAATTCTTCAGTCTTCGTGTCACTTCTCCTATCCATTTGATCACCAGATCCTATCACCTCTACCTCAGACTGAGTCCAGCTACTTCCACCCCCATTGCTGTAGTTCAGGTTGCCATCATTTCTTATCTGAACTGTGAAAATTGCCTCAACTTGTTCCTTTACCACTCTGTGCCATAGTTCATCTTCTACATTGCTGTCAGAGAATCTTTAAAAACCAAAGCTGACATTTTTCTGTGCCCAAAGATACCTGATACCCAATGACTTTTTGCCTAACCTTACTAAACTCAGACTTGTGAACATGGCAGACAATGCCATTCACACAGTCTGATCCTAAACTCTCTCCAGCTTACTTGGTTCTTACCTTTACCCATAGCTGTTCCAAACATTGGAAGGTCCCAACTATTCTGAACTTTCTGTTTTAAACATTCTGGACATACAATGTCTTCTCATATAGTGCTTTTCTTATTTAACTCTCATTCTTTGTGTAGCAGATTCCTAATATTCTTGCTAAAATGTTGTCACTATGAAATCTTTCCTGGCCAAGGTAAATGATGCCTTCCCTTGTGCTACCAGAGTGCTTTAAAAAAAATCTCATTTTTTTCTCATAGTATTTTCATATAACATTATAATTCTCTTTTTTTTTCTCCCATGCCATGTGCATTATATCTCTAGAACTTACTTACCTTATGACTGGAAATTTGTATGTCACTTAGTCCAGTTGCTCAGTTGCATCCAACTCTTTGCAACCCCATGGACTGCAGCATGCCAGGCTTCCCTGTCCATCACCAGCGTCCAGAGCTTGCTCAGACTCATGTCCATTGAGTCGGTGATGCCATCCAACCATCTCATCCTCTACCATCCCCTTCTCCTCATCCCTTCAATCTTTCCCAGCATCAGTGTCTTTTCCAATGAGTCAGTTTTTTGCATTAGGTGCCCAAAGTATTGGAGCTTCAGTTTCAGCGTCAGCCCTTCCAATGAATATTCAGGACTGATTTCTTTAGGATTCACTGGTTTGATCTTCTTGCAGTCCAAAGGACTCTCAAGAGGCTTCCCTTAACACTACACTTCAAACGCATCAATTCTTCAGTCTCAGCCTTCTTTAGGGTCCAATTCTGACATCCATACATGACTTCTGGAAAAACCATAGCTTTGACTAGACGGACGTTTGTTGGCAAAGTAATGTCTCTACTATTTAATGTGCTCTCTAGTTTGGTCATAGCTTTTCTCCCAAGTAGCTAGTGTCTTTTAATTTCATGGCTGCAGTCACCATCAGTGGTGATTTTGGAGCCGATGAAAATAAAGTCTGTCCATTGTTCCCTATTTGCCCAGATGCCATGATCTTAGTTTTCTGAATGTTGAGTTTTAAATCGGGGTTTTCACTCTCCTCTTTCACTTTCATCAAGAGGCTCTTTAGTTCTTCTTCACTTTCTGCCGTAAGGGTGGTTTCATCTGCACATCTGAGGTTATTAATATTTCTCCCAGCAATCTTGATTCCAGCTTGTGCTCCATCCAGCCCAGCATTTTGCATGATATACTCTGCATATAAGTTAAATAAGCAGGGTGACAATATACAGCCGTTAGGTACTCCTTTCCCAATTTGGAACCATTCTGTTGTTTCATGTCCGGTTCTAACTGTTGGTTCTTGATGACCTGCATACCGATTTCAGAGGAGGCAGGTAAGGTGTTCTGGTATTCCCATCTGTTGAAGAATTTTCCAAGTTCGTTGTGATCTACACTGTCAAAGGCTTTGGTATAGTCAATAAGCAGAAGTAGATGCCTTTCTGGAACTCTTCCTTCTTCTATGACTCTACGGATGTTGGCAGTTTGATCTCTGGTTCCTTTGCTGTTTCTAAATCCAGCTTGTGGAACTTCTTGATTCACATATTGTTGAAGCCTCACTTGGAGAATTTTGAGCATTACTTTTCTGGCAGGTGAGATGAGTGAAATTGTGTATAGTCTGAGCATTCTTTGGTATTGCCTTTCTTTGGGATTGGAATGAAAACACCTTTTTCAGTCCTGTAGCCACTGCCGAGTTTTCTCAAATTGCACTTCCACAACTCATCTTTGAGGATTTGAAATAGCTCAGCTGGAATTCCATCACCTCCTAAGGCCCACTTGACTTCGCACTTAGGATGTCTGGCTGTAGGTGAGTGATCACATAGTCAGGGTTATCTGGGCCATAAAGATCTTTTTTGTGTAGTTCTTTGTGTTCTTGCCGCCTCTTAATATCTTCTGCTTCTGTCAGGTCCATACCATTACTGTCCGTTATCGTGCCCCTGTTTGCATGAAATGTTCCCTTGGTATCTCTAATTTTCTTGAAGAGATCTCTAGTATTTCACCTCTATTTCTTTGCATTGTTCACTGAGGAAGGCTTTCTTATCTCTCCTTGCTATTCTTTGGAACTCTGGATTCAGATGGGTATGTCTTTCCTTTTCTCCTTTGCCTTTAGCTTCGCTTTTTTTTTCCAGCTGTTTGTAAGGCCTCCTCAGGCAACCATTTTGCCTTTTCCCATTTCTTTTTCTTGGGGATGGTCTTTATCACTGCCTCCTGTACAATGTCATGAACCTCCATCATATTTCTTCAGGTCTCTTCAAATCTAATCTCTTGAATCTATTTCTCACTTCCACTGTATAATCATAAGGGATTTGATTTAGGTCATACCTGAATGGTCTAGCTGTTTTCCCTACTTTCTTCAATTTACGTCTGTTTGGCAATAAGGAGTTCATGATCTTAGCAACTGTCAGCTCTTGGTCTTGTTTGTGCTGACTCTATAGAGTGTCTCCATCTTCACCTGCAAAGAATATAATCAATCTGATTTCGGTAGTGACAATCTGGTAATGTCCATGTGTAGAGTTGTCTCTTGTGTTATTGAAAGAGGGTGTTTGCTATGACCAGTGCATTCTCTTGGCAAAATTTTGCACTGCTTCATTTTGTACTCCAAGGCCAAACTTGCCTGTTACTCCAGGGATCTCTTGACTTCCTACTTTCACATTCCACTCCCCTATGATGAAACAGACATCTTTTATGTCTGTTAGTTCTAGAAAGTCTTGTAGGTAGTCATAGAACCATTCAATTTCAGCTACTTCCACATTACTGATTGGGGCATAGACTTGGATTACTGTGATGTTGAATGGTTTGCCTTGGAAACGAACAGAGATCATTCTGTCGTTTTTGAGATTGCACCCAAGTACTGCATTTTGGACTCTTTTACTGACTAAGAGGGCTACTCCATTTCTTCTAAGCGATTCTTGCCCCAACAGTAGATACAGTTGTCATCTGAATTAATTTTGCCAATTCCAGTCCATTTGAGTTTACTGATTCCTAAAATGTTGATGTTCACTCTTGCCATCTCTTGTTTGACCACTTCCAATTTAGCTTGATTCATGGACCTAACATTCCAGGTTCCTATGCATTATTGCTCTTTACAGCATCAGACTTGACTTCCATTACCAGTTACATCCAGAACTGGGCGTTGTTTTTGCTTTGGCTCATCTTTTAATCCTTTCTGGAGTTATTTCTCCACTCTTCTCCAGTACCATACTGGGTACCTACCGACCTGGGTAGTTCATCTTTCAGTGTCATGTTTTTTTGCCTTTTCATGCTCTTCATGGGGTTCTCACGGCAGGAATACTGAAGTGTTTTTGCCATTCCCTTCTCCAGTGGACCACATTTTGTCAGAACTTTCCACTATGACCCAACCATATTGGGTGGCCCTATTATCTTTTAGTTGTGTTCCAAGAGGGCAGAGATTTTGCTGCAGGACTTGACACATTGTATACAGTGATGGTTATTGAAAGAGAAAGAGGTAAGTTGATAGACTCATTTACTATAGAAGGCTTTGAAAGGCAGATAAGGAAGAAGTTAGAGCCAGTGTTTTATAATGTTACAGGTTCATTCCATGAAACTTACTCAATTCCAAATGTAATTGCCAGTTTGTTAAGGAAAAGTAAGCTTTGTAGCTGTTATAGCAATGCATTTATAGAATAAATTTCCCCTTGGTCTTAGTAATGATAGCTACCACCTGGGCTAAGTAGCTTACATAGATTCATTATGTTATTTAGTCTTATTTACAGACTTTATTGTGCGTATTAAATTAAGTACAGTGCTTAGAAAATTATATGCAACATAGTAAATGCCATATAAATTACAGCTTCAATTACTTTGACCAAAATATATTGTATGCCAAGTAAGTTGCTGCTGCTGCTAAGTCGCTTCAGTCGTGTCCGACTCTGTGCGACTCCATAGACAGCAGCCCACCAGGCTCCTCTGTCCCTGGGATTCTCCAAGTAAGTTGGACATTGACATTTCACTCTCATGCCTTAAGCTTCACATGACAATCGAGGTACTTCTTGATCTGCCTACCATTCTTTGGCCTCATTTCACCCCATTTTTATTATCAGAACAATGAATGCTTCTTAGCATTTTTTGAACACCTCTTCTGTGTGAGACCCTGTGCTCTGCACTATGAACAATGGATTTTATTCCTTAAATAAATGTTTAATGGGCTTCTACTGTGCACTAGGCACAGTTTAATATTGAGAGGATAAAGCAGTGAGCAAAACAGGTTTCTTACCTTATGAAGTTTATATTCTGGTAGGAAGGACAAACAATGAACCAGATAAAAATACCAAAGTGTATAGTATTTTAGGTAGTATAGTAAGTGCTGTATGGAAAAATGAACTAGGAAAGTGAGATAAGGGAACACTGCAGTCAGGTGCAGTGGTACTCTAATTCTCCAGGAGCTCATAGTCTAGTGGGAAAGACAAGTAAGAAAATACTAACAGTAATAGCCCTGAGGATCTTTTCTCTGACCCTTGTCATAGGCCCAAGAACATAGTGAAAGTGGCAGAGCCACAATTTGCATTTCCGATACCATAACTTTTGCCTTTTCTTCTGTACCACAAGGAAAATCACAAGGAGTATGGCAAGGATGGCAAACTGGTAGCCCATAACTCCATACATTTTTAAAAAGAATTCCATTGATTTTCATTCATCATTAGTGTTCATCAGGATCTAAAGTCACATTGTGGGTTTGGATTGAATATTAAGGTATCATCTAATTGAATGGTTTTTCATTTCCTTCTATCATTTAACTTGGGTTTTACAAACTCCTTTCTTTTTTAACAAGTATGGATTTGTTGCCAACATTTTAAAAATTGTGAAATATTACCAAGGATTCTAACATTCCAGCTGCTCTTGAAATACCATCCTCATCTGACACTGACTTGTCCCTTTTATCAAGCCACATGGTCATCATTTATTGGAGTCTGTACTGCTCCATGGTGCCTGACCAGGTGTCACTTGCCTTTCATGATAGCCATCTTCTACATGGCTGCTAGTAATTCCCACCTCCTGTGTGTGGGCTGGCCTGTGACTTGCTTTTAATGAACAGAATGTAGCAAAACTGATGAGATGTCACTTCCAAGATTAGGTTATAAAAGACTGCGACTTCCATCTTGTTTGTACTCTTTCTCTCTCCCTTGGATTTTTTTTGCTTGATCACTCTGGTGAAGCAAACTACGATGTTTTGTGCTTCCCTATGAAGAGGCTCACATTATAAGTAACTGAGGACACCCTCCAACCAACAACCAGTGAGGAACTGAGGCCCTCCGTGCAGCAGCCCACAGGGAACTGGATCCTGCCAACAGCCACTTGAGTGAGCTTATAAGCAGATCCTTTCCCAGTTGAGCCTTGATGACTGCAGCCTTGGCTGACACCTTGATTGCAGCTTGTGAGAGACCCTGAGCCAAAGAACCCAGTTAAGCCACATTCACAGACACTATGAGAAAGTAAATGCTTTTTAAGCTACTAAGTTTGGGGGGTAATTTGTTATACAAAAATAGAAAACTAAAATATCATTGATTGTTGCAATTGTACTATTTTTGTTTTGTTTTGTTTTCTTTTTTGCTTGACCTTTTTTATAGTAGTTTTGAAGAATATGAAATATTTCTTGTCCCCATATCTGAAAAGTAGATAAAACTTACACAAAAAAGACAAATATTTAAAGGAAAATCAAAGGGAGCCTATTTCCTAGTGGAAATGATGATGTGTCTAAACACAATGTGTTTGGTGAAAGAGTATAATTTAAGACACCATTTGAAAATAAACCATTGTAAGAAATATGACCAGTATAGAAGAATGATGAGTGCTGGGGGAGGGAACTAAGATGGCGGAGGAATAGGACGAGGAGTCCACACTCTCCCCAACAAATACACCAAAAGAACATTTAAAAACCGAGCAAACTCCATAAAACAACATCTGAATGCTGGCAGAGGACATCAGGCATCTGGAAAGGCAGCCCATTGCCGACGAAAGAAGGTAGGACCAAAAAAAAGATAAAAAGAGAGGCAAAGAGTTAGGGATGGAGATCCATCTCAGAAGAGGAGCCTCGAAAGAGAGAAAGGTTTCCGAACACCAGGAAACATTATCCCTGGCGGATCTGAGGCGAATCTCAGAGGGCAAAATAGCCAGGAGTAGAAGCGGATAAATAATTAAGCCCCCCAGAGTACGTCTCTAACTGCAACTCCCAGCGGAGCAGCGGCCCAGGCGCCCCATCCCCCATGAGCCAGCGCTTAGGGTGAGGACTGGGATTGAACGCCTGGGGCAGACTGAGGGTCCTAACCGAGGGTGCTAACCAGAGATAGACCGCTGGGTAGCCTTCCCGAGGAAGACCCCCCCTGCCAGGCTCGTGCACAGAACAAAGGGCAGCGAGGACTCAGTCCACTGCGCGAGACAGCCGGGCGGAGTTGGGCGGCTGCGGGCTGTGGACCTGCCCAGCCCCCACCAGAGAGCGGCCCCGGCAAGGCTTCTGCTCCCAAACCGCAGGCAGAATTGGGTGCTAGCCAAGACCTCTGGGGATTCTGGACAGTCGCCGCCAGAGTTCGGCGCTTCTCACACCTGAGAAGATGCGCCCAGCTGCACACTGAGAAAACCGAGTGGCTGGGTCGGGGGAGTGGAGAAGCCGCAGCCCCCAACTGCGCCATCAGAGTGTGCCGCCAGAGACCGCCATGCTGCACACCCACCTGAGAAGGTGCACCCAGCTGCACACCGAGAAAACCAAGCGGCTGGGCCGGGGGAGGGGAGAAGCCGCAGCCCCCAACCGCGCCGCCAGATATCGCCGAGCTGCACACCTGAGAAGACGCACCCAGCTGCACGCCGAGAAAACTGAGTGGCTGGGTCAGGGGAAGGGAGAAGCCGCAGCCCCCAACCGTGCCGGGCGAGCGACCGAGAGGCTGAGCAGAGGGGGCGGGGAAAGCGCACTCGCCAGGAGCGGGGCAAACTCCAGAGCGCTGATTAGACACTGAAGAGACCAGCAAACAGAAGACGCTAAAACAAGCAGAGGGAACCGCTTAAGAGCCCAACCAGGAAACTTTGACAAACCACACATCCAACCCCTCCCATAGTCAGGAACCCGCACAATAAAGGGAAAACACAGCAAGATAAACAAGATGAAAAGGCAGAGAAATACCCAGCAGGTAAAGGAACAGGATGAATGTCCTCCAGACCAAACAAAAGACGAAGAGATAGGATGTCTACCTGATAAAGAATTCCAAATAATGATAGTGAAAATGATCCAAAACCTGGAAAATAAATTGGAGTTGCAGCTCAATAACCTGCAGGCAAGGATTGAGAAGATGCAGGTAAGCTTTAAAAAGGACTTAGAAGAAATGAAAAAGAGTCAAAATACAATAAATAATGCAATATATGAGATCAAAAACACCCTGGCGGGAACTAACACTAGAATAACAGAGATAGAAGACAGGATAAGTGAGGTAGAAGACAGAGTGGCAGAAATAAATGAAACAGAAAGGAAAAATGAAAAAAGAATTAAAAGAAATGAGGACAATCTCAGAGACCTCTGGGACACTGTTAAACGCACCAATATTTGAATCATAGGAGTCCCAGAAGAAGAAGACAAAAAGAAAGACCATCAGAAAATTCTTGAAGACATAATTGTTGAAAATTTACCTAAATTGGGAAAGCAAATAACCATTCAGGTCCAAGAAACACAGAGAGTCCCAAATAGAATGAACCCCAAGAGGAACACCCCAAGACACATATTAATCAAATTAAAAAATATCAAATACAAAGACCAAATATTAAAAGCAGCAAGGGAAAAACAAAAAATAACTCACAAGGGGAATCCCATAAGGATAACAGCTGATCTCTCAATAGGAATGTTTCAGGCCAGAAGGGAATGGCAGAATATACTTAAAGTCATGGAAGAAAACAATCTACAACCCCGACTACTGTACCCAGCAAGGATCTCATTCAAATTTGAAGGAGAAATCAAAAGCTTTTCAGACAAGCAGAAGCCTAGAGAATTCAGCAACACCAAACCAGCCCTCCAACGAATGCTAAAGGATCTTTCCTACATGGGAAACACCGATGGGGTATATAATCTCGAACCCAAAACAATAAAATAAATGGCAACGGGATCATACTTATCAATAATTACCTTAAATGTAAACGGGCTGAATGCCCCAACCAAAAGACAAAGATTGGCCGATTGGATACAGAAACAAGACCCCTATATATGTTGTCTACAAGAGACCCACCTCAAACCTAGGGACACATATAGACTGAAAGTTAAAGGCTGGAAAAAGATATTCCATGCAAATAAAGACCAAAAGAAAGCAGGAGTGGCAATACTCATATCAGATAAAGTAGACTTTAAAATAAAGGCAGTGAAAAGAGATAAAGATGGACATTACATAATGATCAAAGGATCAACCCAAGAAGAAGAAATAACAATTATAAATATTTATGCACCCAACATAGGAGCACCACAATATGTAAGGCAAATGCTAACAAGCATGAAAGGGGAAATTAACAACAACACAATAATAGTGGGAGACTTTAATACACCACTCACACCAATGGATAGATCAACTAAACAGAAAAGTAACAAGGAAATTCAAACTTTAAATGATACAATAGACCAATTAGACCTAATTAATATCTATAGGTCATTCCACCCCAAAACAAGGAATTTCACCTTTTTCTCAAGTGCACACGGGACCTTCTCCAGGATAGATCACACCCTGGGCCATAAATCTAGCCTTGGTAAATTCAAAAATATTGAAATCATTCCAAGCATCTTTTCTGACCACAATGCAGTGAGATTAGATATCAATTAAAGGAGAAAATCATTCAAAACTTCCAACATTTGGAGGCTCAACAACACACTGCTGAATAACCAACAAGTCACAGAAGAAATAAAAAATGAATTTCAGTTATGCATAGAAATGAATGAAAATGAAAACACAACAGCCCAAAACCTATGGGACACCGTAAAAGCAGTGCTAAGGGGAAAGTTCATAGCATTACAAGCTCACCTCAGGAAACAAGAAAAAAGTCAAATAAATAACCTTATTTTACACCTAAAGCAACTAGAAATGGAAGAGATGCAGAAGCCCAGGTCTAGTAGAAGGAAAGAAATCTTAAAGATCAGGGCAGAAATAAATGAAAAGGAAACAAAAGAGACCATAGCAAAAATCAACCAAGCCAAAAGCTGCTTCTTTGAGAAGATAAATAAAATTGACAAACCATTACCAAGACTCATCAAGAAACAAAGGGAGAAGAACCAAATCAACAGAATTAGAAATGAAAACGGAGAGATCACAACAGAAAACACAGAAATACAAAGGATCATAAGAAACTATTATCAGCAACTATATGCAAATAAACTGGACAACCTGGATGAAATGGACAAATTCCTAGAAAAGTACAACTTTCCAAGACTAAACTAGGAAGAGATAGACCCATCACAAGCATGGAAATTGAAACCATAATCAGATATCTTCCAAAAAACAAAAGCCCAGGACCAGATGGCTTCACAGCTGAATTCTACCAAAAATTTAGAGAAGAGCTAACACCTATTCTACTCAAACTCTTCCAGAAAATTGCAGAGGAAAGTAAACTTCCAAACTCATTCTATGAGGCCACCATCACCCTAATTCCAAAACCTGACAAAGATGCCACAAAAAAAGAAAACTACAGGCCAATATCACTGATTAACTTAGATGCAAAAATCCTCAACAAAATTCTAGCAAATAGAATACAACAATACATTAAAAAATCATACATCATGATCAAGTAGGCTTTATCCCAGGGATGCAAGTATTCTTCAATATTCGCAACTCAATCAATGTAATACACCACATTAACAAATTGAAAAATAAAAATCACATGATTATGTCAATAGATGCAGAGAAAGCCTTTGACAAAATTCAACATCCATTTATGATAAAAACCCTCCAAAAAGCAGGAATAGAAGGAACATACTTCAACATAATAAAAGCTATATATGACAAACCCACAGCAAACATTATCCTCAATGGTGAAAAACTGGAAGCATTCCCCCTGAAATCAGGGACAAGACAAGGGTGCCCACTCTCACCACTACTATTCAACATAGTTTTGGAAGTCTTGGCGACAGCAATCAGAGCAGATAAAGAAATCAAAGGAATCCAGCTTGGAGAAGAAGAAATAAAACTCTCTCTGTTTGCAGATGACATGATCCTCTATATTGAAAACCCTAAAGACTCTACTAGAAAATTACTAGAGCTAATCAGTGAATATAGCAAAGTTTCAGGATACAAAATCAACACACAGAAATCCCTGGCATT
>ML663487.1:1050457-1071255 GCA_007570785.1 Antilocapra americana | reverse complement strand
AAGAAATGAGACACAGGGACCAAAGCTCTGATGGAGCAAAGGCGTTTATTCAGCATAAGGTGGGCATATATATACTGTCTTACAAGATAGCCTTTTCAGCAAACATAAAAATCTTGCAACTTATCCAGGAAACATAGGGCTAGAATCCATCTCAAAGAGAGGGGGTTATAAAAACTCACTTTCCATATCAGAGAGGGAAGCAGGCTGTAAATGGGTACTTTAAGAATGTATGCATTTCTTTTGTCCCTGGGAAAGGTGTGCCTCTCCACTCATCTCTGAATATTCAGGGATGGATAAGGGACATCCGAAAACAGCACACAGGAAGCCTCCAGCCAAATGTTCCCTGACAACTACCCACTACTTTTGTGCTCTTGTACATTTCTTCATTTATGGTGGTTAATATTTTCCTTATATATTGGGGTACTCCAATGTTGGGTGCATATATATTAATAATTTTTATATCTTCTTGGATTGATCCCTTGATCATTATATATTGTCTCTTATAACAGTCTTTATTTTAGAGTCTATCTTATCTGATATACATTTTGCTCCTCCAGCTTTCTTTTGATTTACGTTTACATGGAATACCTTACTCTATCCCCTCACTTTCATTCTGTGTGTCCCTCAGTCTGAACTGATTCTCTTGTAGGCAACATATATTTGGATCTTACTTTTGTATCCATTCAGCCAGTCTATGTCTTTTGGTTGGAGTGTTTAATCCATTTGCATTTAAGGTAATTATCAGTATATATGATCCAGTTTCTATTTTCTAAAGTGTTTTGGTATCATTTCGTAAGTCTTTTTCTTCTATGCCACTCTTGTTCTATTCTCTTATGGTTTGATGACCATCTTTAGTGTTGTGTTCAGGTTGCTTTTTCTTTTTTGTATTTTTATCTATTGTAGTTTTTGGGTTTGCTGTTCCCATGAGGTTTGGATATAGATACAGTAGATATATGTGCAACCTATACATGTACAAGGTTGTTTTTTTCTGGTCTCTTCTGTTTCTAGAGGAATTCCTTAGCATTTGTTGATCTGGTAGTGCTGAGTTCTCTTAATGTTTGCTTGTCTGTAAAGATTTTGATTTCTCCATCAAATATGAATGAGAGCCTTGATAGGTAGAGTATTCTTAGTTGTAGGGTCTTCCCTTTCTTCATCAGTTTGAATATATTATGCCCCTCGCTTCTGGCCTGCAGAATTTCTGCTGAGAAATAAGCTGATAGCCTTATGGGAGTTCCCTTGTATGTTATTTCTTGTTTTCTTCTTGTTGTTTTAATATTTTTTCTTTGTCTTTATTTTTTTTCAGTTTGATTTCTATGTATCTCAGTGTGTTCCTCCTTGGGTTTATCCTGCCTGAGAGTCTCTGTGCTTCCTGGACTTGGGTGACTGTTTCCCGTGTTAGAGAAGTTTTTAGCTAGTATCTCTTTAAATATTTCCTCAGGTCCTTTATCTCTCTCTCTACTCCTTCTGAGACACCTATAATGTCAGTATTGGTGCTTTAATGTTTTCCCAGAAGTCTTCTTACACTGTCTTCATTTCTTTTCATTCTTTTTTCTTTATTCTGTTCTATAGCAGTGATTTCCACCATTCTGTCTTTCAAGTCACTTATCCATCCATTCTTCTGCCTCAGTTATCCTGCTATTGATTTCTTCTATCTAGTGTAGTTTTCATTTCAGTTATTGAATTGTTCATCCCTGTTATTTGTTTCTTCTAGGTCTTTGTTGAACATGTCTTGCATTTTCTTAATCCTTGCCTCCATTCTTTTTCCAAGATGCTGAATCATCTTCACTATCATTATTCTAACCTCTTTTCCAGAAAGTTGCCTATCTTTTCTTCACACAGTTGTTTTTCTGGGATTTTTATCTTGTTCCTTCATCTGGGACATTATCCTTTGCTGTTTAATTTTGTCTAACTTTCTGTGATTGGTTTCTTCCTGCAGGCTGCAGGATTGTAGTTCTTGCTTCTGCTATCTGCCCTCTGAGGCTATCTAAGAGGCTTGTGCAAGCTTCCTGATGGGAGACTGGTGGTGGGTAGAGCTGGGTCAAGTCTCTCTGGTGGGCAGGACTGTGTTCAGTAAAACTTCAGTCCATTTGTCTGCTGATGGGTGGGGTCATTTTTCCTCCTTGTTGGTTGTTTGGCCTGAGGCAACCGAGCACTGCAGCCTACAGTCTGTTTGATTGGGATAATCAGCCTTCAGAAGGGCTCACACCAATGAGTACTTCACAGAACTGCAGCCACCAGTGTCTTTGTCCCTGCAGTGAACCACAGCACCGCCCCCCACCTCTACAGGAGGCCCTTCAACTCTAGCAGGTAGATCTGGCCCAGTCTTTTATGGGGTCACTGCTTTTTCCCTTCTGGGTCCTCATGTATCCAGTACTTCGTGTGTGCCCTCCAAGAGTGAAGTTTCTGTTTCCTCCAGTCCTGTGGGGGAAGTACTGCAGTCAAATCCCCCTGGACATGAAAGCTAGATTCTCTAGGAACTCCTGTTTCCTATCCCCCAGTCTGGGAGGCTCAGCTTGAGGTTTAGAACCTTCACTCCAGTGGGAGAACTTCTGTAGTAGAATTACTTTCCAGCAGGTATAGGATTTGATTCTGTCATGATTGTGCCCTTCCTACTGTCTGGCTGTGGTATTTCCTTTATCTTTTGTGTAGGGTATCTTTTTTGGTGGGTTTCAGTGTTTTTGTGTCCATGGTGGCTCAGCAGTTAGTTGTGATTCCAGTCCTCTCTCAAGAAGGGGTGAGTCCATGTCCTGCTCCACCATCTTGAGCTAATCTCTGTAAGATCTATTTATGCTTCTTTTTTTAATGAAATGTTCTCCTGGGTTATTAAACTTTTTTATCCTTCTGTTAGAGGAATTAGTCCTCTGCACCATGACTTTCAAATTATTTTGCAATTTGTCATTTATCTCTTGAGTTTACTTACAATGGCTTTTCCCAAGCAGAAATGCTTTGTTTTATATACTCAAGAGGATTGATCTTTCTCTTTGCTGTTACATACTGAGTTTGTTGTAGCCACGCGCTCTGGGAAGCAAACTCACTCAGCAGGACAACGCAGACAGTGAAGTGCAGTTTATTACACCGGCGGGCCCAAGGCAGAGTCTCCTCTTAGCCAAGGACCCCGACCAGCATTTGTGAGGATCTTTTATACCCATGTGTACGTGACTAAACCCACCACCCCAAATCACCCGAAACTTACATCAACAAAGGAAAGGTAAATACAATCACAATAATGCCATCATTCAAGTATCATGTGTTTGAACAGTCAATAATCAATAAGCCCGAGGTTACATTCCAAATGGTTAATAGTCAATAAGCCCAAGGTTACTATCAGAAAGTTTATGACCTGTCAGGAGCCAGGGTTTATGCCCTGAGCCAGGGGTGATTAGTGCATGTTCTCTTAGGTGTTGAGTATCCTGGATCTAATCTTCAAGATTCCACTGTCCAAGGGGTCTAATCCCTCCATTGTAATTTCCACAGGCGCTAAGCACAGAGTTCAGAGTCCTTTAGAGAGGTGCCCGAGCATGATCAGCATGAACAGGCCTGAAATGGAGATCGGGCCCTATGAATTCCTTCTTCAAGTTTTCTGTTATACTTAAACATTACCCACTGAAATTATTTTTCTTAAATTCCTCTATGATGTCTTCTATTATTTGTATGGTTATCCCAGTTAATGTGTGAGGAATGGATCCACATTATTTTTCTCAAGTAAATATCCAGTTATTTCAACACCATTTGTTGAATAATCTATATTACCTTTGTAATTTTAAAAATGAGGGTATTTTTTGTTTCAGTAAATAAATTGTATTTAAATAAAGAGAATGGCAAGTGTTATAAATTAAGATTAATGGGAGCCATATCAACCAGATGCAGCATGTGGACCCTATTTGACTCTATTTGGATTCTGATTTGAACAAGCCCACTACTAAAAGATATTTTTGTGGCTGTCATGGAAAATAGAATAAGAACTGGATATTTTGTTTGTTTTTTGACCATACCATGCAGCTTTTGGGAACTCACTTCTCTAACCAGGGATTGAATCTGGGCCATGGCAGTAAAAGCCTGGAATCTTAACAACTAGGCCACCAGAGAACTCCTTGAGACTGAGTATTGTTAAGAAACTCTTGTTAATTTTATTCAGTGAAATAATAGTGCTGTGTTTGTCATTTTTAAGTCTCTGTTACAGATACATAATGAAGTATTTAGAGGTGATTTGATATCTGAAACTTGTTTTAACTTGTACTAAAAATAACCAGTAATCATATAGAAAGATGATCAATATCACTAATCATTGGAGAAGTACAAATCAAAACCACAGTGAGCTATTACTTCATACTCATTAAGATGACTACTATTTAAAAAAGGAAAATAACTGTTGGTGATGTTGTGGAGAAATTAGAACACTTGTGCACTGTTGACAGGCATGTAAAACAATTCAACTACTATGAAAAACTAGTATCCAAAATCACTGCAGACAGTGATTGCAGCCATGAAATCAAAAGATGCCTACTCCTTGGAAGGAAAGTTATGGCCAACCTGGATAGCATATTGAAAAGCAAAGACATTACTTTGCCAACAAAGGTTAGTCAAGGCTATGGTTTTTCCAGTAGTCATGTATGGATATGAGAGTTGGACAGTGAAAAAGGCTGAGCGCTAAAGAATTGATGCTTTTGAACTATGGTGTTGGAGAAGACTCTTGAGAGTCCATTGTACTGCAAGGAGATCCAACAAGATCCTAAAGAGATCAGTCCTGGGTGTTCATGGGAAGGTCTGATGTTGAAGCTGAAGTTCCAATACTTTGGTCACCTCATGTGAAGAGTTGACTCATTGGACAAGACCCTGATGCTGGGAAGGATTGGGGGCAGGAGAAGGGGAAGATGGAGGATGAGATGGCTGGATGGCATCACTGACTCGATGGACATGGGTTTGGGTGGACTCCGGGAGTTGGTGATGGACAGGGAGGCCTGGCGTGCTGCAGTTCATGGGGTCGCAAAGAGTTGGACATGACTGAGCGACTGAAATGAACTGAACTGAACTATGAAAAACAATATAAAGTTTCCTTTATAAATTAAAAATAGAATCACCCTATGATCCAACAGTTCCACTCTAGGTATTTATCCAAAAGAACTGAAAGCAGAATCTCAAAGGGGTATTTGCACACCCATGTTCATAGCAGCACTATTCACAATAGCCAAGAAATGGAACTAATCTAAATGTCCATTGATAGATATATAAAGAAGATAAATACATATAATGGAATATTATTCATCCTTAAAAGGAACAAAATCTTACTACATGCTATAACATGGATGAACCTTGAAAGCATTAAGTTGAAATAAACCAGTCACAAAAGGGCAAATACTGTATGACTCCCCGAAAAAGTAGTAAAATTCATAGAAACAGAAAGTAGAACTTGATCACCAGGGGCTGAGGCAGGGGGAAATGGCAGTTGTTTAATGAGTATAAAGTTTCGGATTTGTAAGAGGAAAAAGTTCTAGAGCTCTGTCTCAAGGTAAGTATATTTAACACTTCAAAAAATGGTTAAGATGGTAAATTTTATGTTGTGTGATTTTTTTATCACAGTAAAACCTTATATTAAAAAAATGCCAGACAAAGTAGATGAAAGAAGAATGACTTAACATTGACATATGAAACTAGATAATGGTATCATGACGGTTCATTATGCTAGTCTCCTTACCTTTCTCTTTTGCAATTTTCCATAATCAAAAGCTTTTAAAGTGAGTTAGTGAGCATAGGATTCGTGTGCAGAGCTAAATTTTAATCCTAACTCCACTTTAAAAAAACTGAGATATAATTTACACACCATAAAATCACCATTTTAAAGTATATAATTCAGTGTCATTTAGTTTCTTCACAGAGTTGTGCAACTATTACCACTATCAAATTCCAGGACATTTTTTATCATCCCCAATAGGAAACCCAGTATCTGCTAGAAGTCATTCTCCAATTCTCCTTCCTCCAGTCCCTGGCAACCACTCTCTCTCCGTCTCTATGTATTTCCCTATACTGGACAATTTATATAAAAGTCTGTTTGGGGGACTTCCCTGGTGGTCCAGTGGCTAAGATGCTACACTGAAAAAGCAGGGGGCCAGGATTCAATACCCAGTCAGGGAAGTAGATCCCATATCCCACAACTAAAGATCCTGAGTGCCATAACTAAGACCTGGAGCAACCAAATAAAATTTTTTTAAAATATGTATTTGGCTGCTTTCACTTTATAATTTTTTCAAGATGTATTCATGCTGTATCAGTACTTCATTCCTTTTTATGGTTGAATAACATTCCCTTGTATTAATATACTCTCTTTTGTTTATCTGTTTGTTAGTTGATGGACATTTGGGTTGTTTCCATTTTTGACTGTTGTGAATAATTCTGCTACACTCATGTACAAATTTTTGTGTGAATGTATGTTTTTAATTCTCTTGTATATATACACCTATGAGTGGAATTATTGGATCATATAATAACCCCATGTTATCCATTTGAGGAATTCCCAGACTGTTTTCCAAAGTGACTGCACCATTTTACACTTCCACCAACAATGTATGGAGGATTCCAGTTTCTCCAGACTCTTGTTATTTTACATTTAAAAAATTATAGCCATGTTAGTACATCTTAATTGGTTTCTCATTGTGGTTTTTTGATTGGCATTTCTCTAATAAGTAATGATGTTGAACATCTTTTCATGTGCTTATTGGCTAGCTTCATTTTTTAGCTGTGTGACTTTGGTCAAGTTCTTCAACCTCTGAGCCTCGTTATTCTGTCATCTGTAAAAGGGAAATAATAATGCATCATGATGGTATTGCAAAGTTAATAGACATGAGGTGTACTTGGAACAGTGCCTGGTACATAGTAGGTACTCACTTGATACCTAATATTACTTTGCTACTTGATATCTAAAGAACCTGCAATCCAGGCAGACATTTCTACTAAAGAACCTGCAATCCAGGCAGACTTTTCCCAGTGACATTGGTACATCAATTGTTGAAGTAAAATACTCAGATGATGGTGCCCTATTATGTGCCAGGGCTGCTTTCCCTTTTTACAACCTGTGTAGGCCTTTCTTTGCTATTCTCTCAACCCAGCTCTATGTCCTTTCTAAGTGTTGATTAGGACTGTGGAAGATACACATGACAGTAAGAAGGGATCTGTGGTCTTACAACTTGGCAGGTGATGATATTGTTGAGTCACTTCCTTGACGGTGTCAACTGTCTCAGTGTTGTAAGAGTTAAAAGGAAAGAAATCATGTAAGAGGGGGCTTATGGAAAGTATTTGGAACATTGGAAAAGAGAGGCAGTGTGGTATTCTACGCAGGGAAACCAAGGGAGCAAAGAAAAGGAAATAGTAATATTGGAGAAGGGTAGCTAGGAAACTAGCATGGTAGGAGTAGGGTGCTGAGGAATTATGATATTATTGTTATTCTCTTGTTTTCCATTACTTACCCCAGAATATGTAGTGAAAGAAGTTTTATACCTAGGATCATGAGACTTTTGTTCTAATCTTTGTTCTGCTACAGATTAACTAGGTAACCATGTCAAGTCATCTATCCTTTCTAGGGGGCGAGTTGCTTAAGCAGCAAAATGAGCAATTTGGCATATGTATATCATATTGCTTTGATGTGCACTTTAAATATAGCTCAGTTGGTAAAGAATCTGCCTGCAATGCAGGAGACCCCTGTTCGATTCCTGGGTCAGGAAGATCCGGTGGAGAAGGGATTGGCTACCCACTGCCGGGGTCCTGCCCCAGCGGGTCCGGGGGTCTTGAGGGATGAGTGGCGTCGGCAGAAGAACTGAGCTGAGTCGATGTGTGGTGATGAAGCAGGCTCTCTTTATTGCTGTTAGCTTTGTAAGGTGATGGAGAAGTCTCTCACTTTATTTTTGTTAGTTTACAGTTTTATAGCCAAAAAACATCCCCATTGCATCACAACTATTTTATGCAATCTTTTGTTTTCTGCCTACCATCAACAACTTTAACATTAAGCTCATTTTCCTTGCAAAAGGTCGGATTTCTGCATAATTAGACTTAACAATAGTATGTTTACCATTTGAATGTCTCTAGCATACTTTTTATTCAGCATAATGTGGGCATATATACACTGTCTTACAAGATAGCCTTTTCAGCAAAGATAAAAATCTTGCAACTTATCCAGGTAACATAGGGCTAGAATCCATCTCAAAGAGAGGGAGTTGTAAAAACTCACTTTCTATATTCAAGAGGGAAGAAGGCTGTAAATGGGTACTTTAAGAATGTGTGCATTTCTTTTGTCCCCAGGAAAGGTGTGCCTCTCCACTCATCTCTGAGTATGCAGGGATTGATAAGGGACATCAAAAAACAGCACACAGGAAGCCTTCTGCCAAATGTTCCCTGACAAGGTGCAACTATGTAGAAGCTAGAAAGAGGGGCTTAAGCTTGAAACTGTTTTATTCTATTAACCTATTTTGTTTTTACAAGGAAAGAGAAAAGAAGACAAAAGACAGTTTAGCAGCACTGCTTTAACAATGAAACCCTATTAACCTTACAACTACTAAAAGGAATTCCTATGCCTACACTATCCTAGAGCAATCAGTGTCTCCAACTATGCTGGCTACAGTTATGAGCATTCCCAAGTCCCATTCCAGTCTGGTTTTTTCAAGGAAGGGAGCCTCCTCCGTGGAGTGGTCGGGGGGGAGTGGGATGTGGAAAGGTGACCCAAGTAGGAGCCCTTCTGGTGGTGGCTTTGTCATGACCCCCAGAGAACTCTTGGTCAACTCCCCAGTAACTAGTAGGAGGTATAGTAATCTATTTAAATGTCCCTTATACCTCCTTTGTCCTCGGGAAAGGGAATCTGCCTTCCCGGATCCTCTGAGGGAAATAAGGTCTGAGGGAATTATCTCAGGATGAATTTTTTCTAACTGGGACTGATCTGAGATGAGCTAAAACATAAACAGATGAGCATAAACAGAACTTCCCAAGAAAAATACCAGGAGGGGCCTTACTTTGGGATGCCCCGAAGGAAAATCCACTTTGCAGTTTCCTTCTCAGTGTCATGACTTTGTCATCCAAGTGAGGGGGCATCCTGACGGCTCCCAGCAACCCACTCCATTATTCTTGGGCTTCCCTTGTGGCTCAGCTGGTAAAGAATCTGCCTGTATTGTGGGAGACCTGGGTTCGATCCCTGGGTTGGGAAGATCCCCTGGAGAAGGGAAAGGCTACCTACTCCAGTATTCTGGCCTGGAAAATTCCATGGACTGTATAGTCCATGGGGTTGCAAAGAGTCGGACATGACTGAGCAACTTTTGCCTTCACTTTGTTTCACTTTAAATATGTAATAATTCTGTATGTCAGTTATACCTCAATAAAACTTTTTTTAAATGAGTAATTCGATTAGCCCAATGGTTCTTAATTAGGAGTGTGCATCAGAACCTACTGGAAGCTAGTTTTGGAATATAGGCACTCCAGTCACACTCAGGAGATTGTTTCAGCAGATCTAAGGTGAGGCACAGGTTTGTATATTTTGAAAATGCTTTCCAGGTGATTGTGGTTCATATTCCCAGTGTTATGAGAGCCATCAGATTTGTTAAAGATGACTAGTCCTTGACTTTCTAGAGTTGAAATCACTTGAATGGTGGCATAATCAGCTGCAGACCAGCTAAAGGTAATGTGTTGTTGTAGAAAGAGCGTGGACTTTGGTGTCAGTCTGATCTGGGTTCCTGTTTCCCAGCTCTGTAGCCCTGAACATGCCACATCACTTCTCTGAGCCTCAGTTTCCTTACCAGAACCACAGGGTTTATAATGCCCACATAGTCAGGTTGTGATGATGAGAAAGAACATGTCACAGTCAGCACTATGCCTGGTACAATGTAGATGGGTGCTTAGTTAGTGACTAGTATGAGAGGTATATGCTGGAAGAAACTGTCACCAGGGGGCAGCCCTAAAACTGTACTCCTACCCAGACCCATCTGGAGTTAATTGTAACTCTAGACATAAATATGTTGCAGTGCAAAGTAAGGTGTTTTTTGCTTCCTTTGCCTGGATATCAAATAAATACAGACTTTGCTTTCTTATTTGCTCACTGGTGTCCCTCCCTCTGCTGTGACTTAATATGTGATGTGGCTCTCTACTGCAACTAGAGTCTCTTTCCAAAGCTTAGAGAAAGATTAATGCATTGAAACTCCTGTCAGATTCCAGAAGAACTACCATTCCTCTAAAACGTAAATGAAAAATTAAGTCAGTTGAGTTCAACAAAATTATCAGGGTCTGTAGGCTCTGGAGACAAACTCCAGGCTTTATTCCTTCCAGCTGTGTGACCTTAGAGATGTAAAATGGAGATAATAATAATAGATGTAGCCTCATTGGATTGTTTTGAGTATGAAATGAATTAATACATGTAAAGTAATTGGAATATTACTTAGCACATAGTACATGTTCAGTATCTGTTAGTAACTATTATTCATACTGCAATGCATCAGATCTTACATGGGAGCCAGGAATACAGAGATTATAAAGTTTCCACAGTCAAGGAATTTAGTGTGGCAGAACCAGTAGCTGATCATTTCAGTATCCTTTACATAGACCAATAGATGTGTGCACAAGAAGGGCACTTAACAGTCTGCCTCTATTACATTAAAAATAGTGCTCTCCAGGAAGAAGCCTGGTACAATGAGAAGTGTGCATTCTGGAGTCAGATCAGCTTGGGTTTGAATCCTGTGTATACACCCTCATTATGCAACTTTGGGGGCAGCCAACCTCTCGCAGCCTTAGTTTTTCCATTTCTAAAATAGAGTGAAGTTTCTGACTGTTGGAAGCGCCCTATTTGGGTGCCCTGTGGTCTAAGGTGCTCCTAAGAAAGAAAGCAGAGATTTTTAAAAAAGAGTTAGATGAACCTAGATTCAGGCTCTAACTATGTGTTATTTAACCTTTCTATGTCTATTCCCACTTGTATGTGTTTTTCATCTATATCTACCTTGTTTCTTGGTTGTTCTGGTGATGAGATAATGTATGTAAAGCACACACAGTATATAGAAGGTACTAAGCAATATATAATAGCTTTATTATCTTTCTAACAAAGTTCTCATCTATTATTATTTAAAGTAAAAACTTAAATGCTATAAACCATGTTAATTCTAATATTCTTTTAAAGAGCCTCAGGCCATAGTTCCATGCAGGGAGTCAATAAAAACTGGTCATTTGAGTGGACAAATGGATAATGCTGCCTGTGTTTATAGGAATAATCCAGTTTAGGCTAGGAGAGGCTTTCTTTTTTAAAGAGTATTTTGTTCAGCCTTGTGTTGTGCTGTGCTTAGTCGTGTCCAACTCTTTGTGACACCATGGACTTTAGCCCGCCAGGCTCCTCTGTCCATGGGGATTCTCCAGGCAAGAATACTGGAGTGGGTTGCCATGCCCTGCTCCAGGGGATCTCCCCAACACAGGGATCCAACCCAGGTCTCCCACATCGCAGATAGATTCTTTACCATCTGAGCTACCAGGGAAGCCCAAGAATACAGAAGTAGGTAGCCTGTCCTTTCTCCAGGGGAACTTCCCAACCCAGGAATCAAACCGGGGTTTCCTGCATTGCAGGCAGATTCTTCACCAGCTGAATTTCCAGGGAAGCCCTGTTCAGTCTTATATAATCTTAGATTTCAACAAACTATAAAATTCAGTTTCTAGCCTTTCTGACTTTTAACCAGATATAGGTCAGCTTCTGTTGCATGACATGTTCTCTTTTTCCCTCCTAGGTCTTTCAGAGCCTTGAAGACCACCATTTGGAAGTGGTGGCTTTTTTCAGGGAAAATGGCTTCCATGGTCTTCTTGCCCATGACTCCGAGTATGCGCTCTACAATATTCCCTCTTACTATAGTTCCCATGCTCTGAAGCTGAGCTGGAATGGAAAGAACCTCACCACCAACCAGTTTCTGATGCAGGAGGTAGCCAAGCAACTAGGCCTGAAGCGGATGAATTTTCCCATATTTGCTGCACTGCTAGGTAGGTGGTCCAAAGAACAGACTCTGATGATCATGTAAGTTTACTCTTTCAGTGTTAAGAGATGAAAACCAAAGCAATGGTTATCATTGTTGGATTTATCTTCTGAAAGTTTGCTCGCCAAACACTGTGCTTTGGGGCTTCTTACTAGAAACTCAGCATGTTTTATTATGAATTAATACAGGATATTCCAGAATATTATTTTCATTCTTGTAAAACTTTTTCTTTCATTACATTCTAATAAGTATTTTATGCAGAGTACCATCTTAGGCCAAATATCTTATTAGCCTCAGGCAACTTTGGTTTCCCATTCAGAGCATAAGCATTTCTTCCCCACTGTTTAACTTTACATCAAGAACACAAATCATTCTGCATATTTTTCTTTTTGTTTCTCTTATGCTAACATTTTATTATGAAAATTCCCAACAGTACAGCAAAACTGCAAGAATTTGCTCTGAAAATCCTATTTCTACCACCTGTATTCTGCCAATAACGTTTTACTATACTTGCTTTATAATATATCTGTCTTTATATCCATCTATCAGTTTTTCTTTAAAAAATGTATTTCAAAGTTAACTGCAGACTGTTGATTATGTTTGAGTTGGTTTTTCAAGTACTGACAGCATGAAAGTTAATATCTTGTCTCAGATGTGACCTCTGTTTATAATCCCAAAGGATTTGAGCTTGGATAATCTAGTGGAGCCAGCACAAGTTTTGGAATTAGGCCTTGGACAAATCACTGAAGTTACACCTCCTGGTTTCAGTTTCATCATCTTTGAAATGGAATAATAATACCTCACAGTATTATTGATAAGATTAAATGAAATAAGATATGTTGGTTGCTATTATTATAAAAGGCAGCATAACTGGGTGACAGAAAATAGCATGAACTTTGGTGTCAGAGAGTCCTAGATTCTTATCCTGGTGTGGGCACTTATTAGATGTGGCACCTTGGGTAAAGTCATGAGACTTGCTCAAACCTGTTTTCCTATCTATTAAAGGAGATAATATTACCATACACAGTTATTATAAAGATGATATATATAATATATGTGATTCATAGTAGACAATCAAACAAAGTTACTGTAGTTGTTAAATTAAGAACATAGACCTGTGTGAATTATTTGATCGTTTTTTTCCCCCTGAAGTACCTTCATGGCCTGGAGGTTCTAAGAAAACATTTGTACAGTCAATAAATGACAGATATACTTTATAGGTAACCACATTCTCCCAGATGAGGACCTGGCTGCTTTTCACTGGAGCCTCTTGGGACCAGAACACCCCCTTGCATCACTTAAGGTAATGTGCCCCATTTCCTGCCTGTGCATCCATCCCTAGAGGACATCACGTTTTGATTGGAGTTTTGATAGAGTAAATCTTTCATTAGGCTTAAATTATTTCAGATACTTACAAAAAATTTATAATTATGGTCAATACTCTTGAAAAGGAGAAACTCAGTTTTCTACCTAATGTATAGAGAAAAATTTAGTTGTCCCCCCCGTGTCTTTCTTCCTTGTGTGTTCCTCTCTCTCACACTGCTACCACTGTCACACAGAGTACTTCACTTTTGACACTTCTAGTCACTAAACATGTGGGGAGTTTTCCCCGCACCAAACAATTTTCTGTGATACCAGCTGGGTATCCTACAATTTAACTCAATTCTAACACTATATACCTGTAGATAGTATCAGATTGCACAGGTTCAGTACTCAATTCCAAGGACTGCCCCCCAACACACACACTTTCAGATAGCAGTTGGAAGCCCAGGTTATCACCTGTGCTTCTTACCAACCAACTAGCTATAGATTTAAGGTTCCAATGACTCCCTTCTCGGGTTCAATTAATTTGTTAAAGCACCTCATAGAACTCAGGGAAATACATACTTACATGTATCAGTTTATTAAAAGGTATGGTAAAGGATGCAGATGAACAGCCAGATGAAGAGATACATAACATGAGGTCTTGGAGGATCCTGAGCACAGGAGTGTTCTTACCACCTAGGAAATTACAAAGATTTTAGGTGCTCTATGCCAGGAATTGCAGTCAGAGAACAATATATGTTTTCTGTTATCTCACACCCTTATTATCTTAAGGATTCATACAAATATATGAAGAAAAATATTAATACTAATACCCTAGTAAGTAAAAAAATGAGCAAAGGAAAGAAGCAGACAATTCACAAAAGAGGAACTAGAGTGGCCAATAATATGACTAGGTGTTAAACCTCACTAGTGATCAGAGATGCAAATTAAATGAGCAGTGTGATTTTTTTTAACCTAACAGTTTAGAAAATATTGAAAGATTAATCCACCCACTCCTGTCAAGGCTGTGTCGAGACTGGTGCTGTCATATACTTCTTGTGGTAGTGTAAGTTGGTGGTGGTATTATATTTCCCTAATCCTTTCACTCTCCTATATGTCTATTTCACATCTTTCCATCTCCTCAAGCCTCTAATACTCCTTCCTTGCTCATTCTCAGCTCATGACCTGGCTTCCTGTTTCACTCAGAAAATCGAAGCAATGGGAGCAAAACTTCCACCAGGTCCCACCCTTTCATCTTCTCACCTGCATGCTCTGCCTGCCTTGGATGACCTGTCACTGTTCCTGTCTTAGGCTAACCCTTCTGCTCTTATGCTGAATCCATGCCTCCTTGCTAACTTAAGGACATCACTTCAGAAGTTCACCCCTCTTTCTCCCACATCATTTTCCCTCTCTTATTGGCTCTTTTCTCATCATATACATAAGCATGCATCCATCATAAAAAATAAAACCTGCTCTTGATTCCACTCCCTCCACCCAAGCTACTGCTTCGTATTTCTTCTTCCCTTTTAGCAAACTCTTCTAGAGAGTTGTCTATGTTTGAGCTGTTTACTATGCCCTTTCCCTGTTCTCTCTTCATTTTGCTGTGCTGAAATTGCTTTGAACAAAGTCACCAGTGACTGTGACATTAATAAATCTAATGGCTAGCTCTCAGTTTTTATCTTGCTTGACTAATCAGCAGTATATGACCCACTTGCTCACTTTCTGAGAACATGTTCTTCACTTGGCTTTAAGGACCCTATTCTCTTGTAGTTTCCTACCTACTTCACTGGCTGCTGCTTCTGTCTCCTTTGCTGTTTCCTTGTCTTATGTACTTAACTTTGGAGTGTACCAGAGTTCTATCCTCAGTCCTTTCTCTCTTCTCTCCACACACACTGCCTTGGTGATTGATCTCATCTGGTGTAATGACTTTTAATACCTTGTGTCCATTAATGACTCCTAAATATATGTCTCTGGCTTTGACCTCCCATTTGAACTCTAGATCCCATTATGTAATGCCTACTAAACATCTCAAAGAAACACATCCAAATGGAAACTCCTGATCTTTCCCTAAACCTGTTTCTTCCACAGCCTTCCCTAATTTTCATTAACAGCAACTTCATCCTACCAGTTGCTCAGCCTGAAAGGCTTGCAGTCATCCTTGACTTTGCTCTTACTCATGCTCTACCTCTCTTCTGGTCGGGAAATACCATCAGTTCTTCCTTCAAAATATATCCACTTCTCACCATTTTCACAGCTACTACCTTGGTCAAGCCATCATTCTTGCCTGGATTATTATAACACTTTACTAACTATTGGTCTTCTGCTTTTACAATTTCATGTCCCAATACCTCTCACCCCTGCCAAAAATCTATTCCCAGCACAACAGCCAGAGTCATTTTAAAAACTGACTCAAATCATGTCACTTCTCTTTTTAAATTTCTCTAATGGCTCTTCATATCACTCACCTAATCTTTACCATGGCCTACAAAGCCCTATGCTGTCTGGCCATCTTATACAGCTCTGATCTCATCTCCTTTTCTTTTGTTTTTAGAACCTTTGCACTTACCATTCCCTGTACTAAGACTGTCTTTTCCTCCCACGCAGACATTTCCTCACTCCTATAGGTTTTTTCAAATGTTCTTTGGCACTGTGGCCTTTCCTGACACTGTTTTAAAATTACCTCCCCCAACACCCGCCACACACAGACAATTATATTCTCTAACTCCTTCTCTGCTGATACTTTCTCCATAGCCCTTATCTACATTTAGCACCCTATACATTATATTATTCTGTTTGTTTCACTAACCGTATCCCATCCTAACACACTTGTACTAGAAATTAAGCTCCCATGAGGGCAGGGAGTTTTGTCTGTCTTTTTGATTGCTGCATCCCTGATGCCTGAAACAGTGCCAGGCACACAATAGGCATTAGATATTTGTTGAAGGAAGGAATAAGTGGTACACCATATGCCTAAATAATTTGTATTAAAAGCTTTTACAAATGGAAAACGACAAAATGATTGTCTGAGGAGACCTTACAGATAGCTGAGAAAAGAATAGAAGTGAAAGGCAAAGGAGAAAGGGAAAGATATACCCATCTGAACACAGAATTCCAAAGAATATCAAGGAGAGACAAGAAAGCCTTCCTCAGTGATCAATGCAAAGAAATAGAGGAAAACATTGGAATGGGAAAGACTAGAGATCTCTTCAAGAAAATTAGAGATAAAAAGGGAATATTTCATGCAAAGATGGGCACAATAAAGGACAGAAATGGTATGGACCTAAGAGAAACAGAAGAAATTAAGAAGAGGTGACAAGAATACACAGAAGAACTATGTAAAGAGATCTTAATGACTCAGATAATCACAATGGTGTGATTACTCACCTAGAGCCAAACATCCTGGAATGTGAAGTCAAGTGGACCTTAGGAAGCATCACTACGAACAGAGCTAGTGAAGGTGATGGAATTCCAGCTGAACTGTTTCAAGTTCTAAAAGATGATGCTGTTAAAGGGCTACACCACTACAAACAGAGCTAGTGGAGGCGATGGAATTCCAGCTGAGCTATTTCAAGTCCTAAAAGATGATGCCATTAATGTGCTGCACTCAGTATGCCAGCAAATTTGGTATACTGAGTCGCCACCGAACTGAAAAAGGTCAGTTTTCATTCAATCTGAAAGAATGGCAATGCCAAAGAATGTTCAAACTATCACACAGTTGCACTCATTTCACATGCTAGCAAAGTAATGCCCAAAATTCTCCAAGCCAGGCTTCAACAGTACATGAACGGAGAACTTCCACATGTTCAAGCTGGATTTAGAAAGTGAGAGGAACCAGAGATCAAATTGCCAACATCCGTTGGGTCATAGAAAAAGCAAGAGAATTCCAGAAAAGCATCTACTTCTGCTTCATTGATAATGCCAAAGCCTTTGACTGCCTGGATCACAAAAAACTTTGGGAAATTCTTAAAGAGATGGGAATACCAGACCATCTTACCTGCCTCCTGAGAAACCTATATGAAGGTCAAAAAGCAACATTTAGAACTGGACACAGAACAGTGGACTGGTTCCAAATTGGGAAGGGAATACATCAAGACTGTATATTGTCACCCTCCTTATTAACTTATATGCAGAGCACCTCATGTGAAATGTCAGGCTAGATGAAGCACAAGCTGGAATCAAGATTGCTTGGAGAAATATCAATAACCTCAGATATGCAGATGACATCAACTTTATGGCAGAAAGCAAAGAGGCACTAAAGAACCTCTTGATGCAAGTGAAAGAAGAGAGTGAAAAAGTTGGCTTAAAACTCAGCATTCAGAAAACTAAGATCATGGCATCCGGTCCCATTACTTCATGGCTAATAGATGGGGAAACAATGGAAAAGATTATTTTCTTGGGCTCCAAAATCACCTCAGATGGTGACTGCAGCAATGAAATTAAAAGTCCTTGCTCCTTGGAAGAAAAGTTATGACCAAACTAGACAGCATATTAGAAAGCAGAGACATTACTTTGTCAACAAAGGTCTGTCTAGTCGAAGCTATGGATTTTCCAGTAGTCATGTATGGATGTGAGAGTTGGACCATAAAGAAAGCTGAGCACCAAAGAATTGATGCTTTTGAACTGTGGTGTTGGAGAAGACTCTCGAGAGTCCCTTGGACTGCAAGGAGATCAAACTAAAGGAAATCAGTCCTAAATATTCATTGGAAGGACTGATGGTGAACTTGAAGCTCCAATACTTGGGCCACCTGATGGGAAGAGCTGACTCATTTGAAAAAACACTGATGCTGGAAAGGATTGAAGGTGGGAGGAGAAGGGGACAGCAGAGGATGAAATGGTTGCATGGCATCACCAACTTAATGGACGTGAGTTTGAGCAATCTCTGGGATGCTGCAATCCATGGGGTCGCAAAAACACGACATGGGTTCACAAAGACGACTGAGCTACTGAACTGAAAAGCTTTTAAGAAGTGATAGCCTTTTACTTAACAATTGTTATTCTAGAAAACATGTAATTAGATAACTGGAAGGTGGACAACAAATCATACCTACATTTCACCATAACATTTAAAAATTTCAAGCATCACAAAAATAGAAAAAAAATGAATATATAGTTAACTGTCACTGTAACATCTTCCATAGCCAGTAGTTGTTAAAATGTGGCCACACTTGCTTGAGTTTTTGTTGTTGTTGTTGATCTTACTAATATATTTTAAAACAGATGCCAGTCCTCAAGTTCTTTCACTCTCGTGTTCTCTGATATATACATCTGTAAAACATATGAGCATTTTCTTGCATAGGCACAATGCCATTATTACTCCTAAGAAAATGATAATTTCTTGATATCATTTTAATATCTAATCCATTTTTAGGTTTGCCTGATTGTCTTACAAAAGCTTTTCTGTGGTTACCTCAAATCAGGATTCAAACATGATCCACACATTACAACATTACCTTTAATAACAGAAGTTTGGAAACAGCTAAAATGTATCATGACAGAAAACTGATTAATTATGGCAGTACCATAAAACAGTAATCTTTGTTGTGGGATTATGGCTGATATGGTATTTTTCTTTCCTTATTGTTTTCAATCTTAATTCCAGGTGTTCTGTACTGAAAATTAGGGAGAAATTAATTTAAAGAAAAGATGTTAACTGTCTCTCAGTGGATTTACTGAATTTGAATTCTGTATCTTACCCCTGTCTCACCCTTTTTCTTAATGATCCATCTTAGACATAAATGTGCTTTCCTTGTCTTACTTCTTGTAGGTCAGAGCTCATCAGCTGGTTCTTCCTCCCTGTGATGTGGTAATCAAGGCAGTTTCTGAGTATGTTAGTTCAATCAAAGACCCCTCAAACCTGGATGTGGTTGGGAAGGATGTTTTCAAACAGTCTCAGGTAAGCTATCCACCATCCTAAGAATGGCCAGTTTTCTTACCTTCACGAGTACCACCAGCAGATTTGATCATTTTTGTGCTGCCTGCCTTCTCTCCTCCTAGCTGTTTAATCTTCTCCCTTCTTACAGACTAGAGCCCCAAAGTTTCTTTTAGAAAACATCTCTAGGCCTGGATTTAAAGGATGTTTTTTTTTACCTTTTTTCTACTGATTATTAAAGTTATATGAACTCATTCTACAGAATTTAGAAAATGTCACTTATACTCTCGTTACCCAAGAACAACTTGCCATAGTTATCACTCTGGCATGTATCCTCAGTGTTCATTTTAATATAAAGAAGGTCTTGCTTATTGGAGGAAAATGAGTGCTGAAAAAGACTACTTAAGTATGTCCATATGAAACAACAGTGTTTCATTATTAATAGTGAAAAAAGGGCTCACCTGGGATATTATCTTGTGAAATAAAACTAAAAGTTAGGAAAATAAGTTAGTTTTATTTTTGATAGTTTCATTTATACTCATCCTCCGGGTTTTCAGCTTTATTTTAAATTTAAAAGTCAGTAAAACTGACTTGTATGGTTATATGGATTTTTAAAACGTGTGTACCACTATCATAATGAGGATCAGACCAGTTGAACCTCCACCGAAATTTCTCATGCTGTCCCTTCATAATTACACCCATATTCATCCCTAATCCTTGGAAACTACCAGTCTATTCTCTGTCATACTTAGATCTTTTAGAGAATAGCATGTGAACGCAATAATAGCATGTGATACTCATTATCAGAGAAATGCAAATCAAAACCACAATGAGGTACCACTTTACACCAGTCAGAATGGCTGCCATCCAAAAGTCTACAAGCAATAAATGCTGGAGAGGATGTGGAGAAAAGGGAACCCTCTTACACTGTTGGTGGGAATGCAAACTAGTACAGCCACTATGGAAAACAGTGTGGAGGTTCCTTAAAAAGCTGCAAATAGACCTGCCATATGACCCGGCAATCCCACTGCTGGGCATATACACCGAGGAAACCAGAATTGAAAGAGCCACGTGCACCCCAATGTTCATCGCTGCATTGTTTACAATAGCCAGGACATGGAAGCAACCTAGATGCCCATCAACTGACGAATGGATAAGAAAGCTGTGGTATATATACACAATGGAATATTACTCAGCATTAAAAAAAAATTCATTTGAAGCAATTCTACTCAGATGGACGAAACTGGAGCCCATTATCCAGAGTGAAGTAAGCCAGAAGCAAAAACAACAATACAGTATATTAACACATATATATGGAATTTAGAAAGACAGTAATGAGAACCCAACATGGGAGACAACAAAAGGAACGCAGATGTATAGAATAGACTTGTGGACTTTGTGGATGAGGGTAAGGGTGGGATGATATGGGAGAAGGGCATTGAAGCATGTTAATTGTCATGTGTCTAATCAATCGCCAGCCCAGGATTGATGCTCGGGACTGGTGCAGCGAGATTTCCCGGGGGGGAGGGAGGAGGGAGGGGGGACCCGGAGGGGAAGCATATGTAAACCCATGGTGATATCATGACAATGTATGGCAAAAACAATAATAAAAAAAAAAAAACAAAGTAAAAAAAAAAAAAACTTAAAAAAAAAAT